>VACF01000697.1:0-220594 GCA_006891605.1 Pleurozium schreberi | reverse complement strand
TTGTATACAAAATTTTATAGGAGTTCTTTGTGTATTGCTAATAATTTGAATAGATGAAGACACTTGTTGCAAAGAAGCATTATGCCATTCAAATAGAATCTAGTTCTCTTTGGATCCAAAGAATTTAAACAACAATACTTATGCATTAACGTGCACGAAGGTTAAGTGGTTTTTATCTTGAAAAAACTTTGTTCTCCTTTTTGATTTTGGACCATGATATGTACAAAGTTTTGATCAAGACTTTGACTTTGAAATGGAAGATCTTCTAATTGGATTTGAAACAAAGAATCTAGATTGATAAACATGTTAAAATGAACCTCAATGTTGAGGAGTACGTGCACGTGCAGTTGTATTGTCTTATTGGTTTGCTTTTTTTTTAATATGAGAGATAAATCATCAAAATTGATTATTCAATGAATTTTGGACTTTAAGTCCAAAGATCTCCAAGATTGTAACATCGGAAGATCTCTCGATGTTTTCACAAATCTCCCAATGTTCTCCACAGATTTCCTGAAATTTTGCATTATCTCCCGATAACAGTTTTTTTTTCTCCCGATAACCACTATTAATTTTGGACTTTCAAAAGTCCAAAAGTAGTTAAATGTGGCATAATACAAATGAAACAACAATTTATGTGTAATTTCAAAACAACTTGTACTTCGTTTTTCTTGTAAGAAATGGTTATCAATGTAAAATTTTAGACAAGAGTAAAAATAATTTGTTTTATTGAAGGATAGACCATAGTTAAGCATTTTGTTCAATTTCAATTTTTAATTAAAGTACATAATTTGTTTTCATTCCGCTTTTACTTTGTCATTCATCTTTGTATACCCCTTCCATTTTKGAAATTTATTGGAAAGTTAGCTAAATTAAAGATATGTCATCTAGAACTATAAATGCAAAAATAATGAATAAATGGAACCTTAGCCTCTAGCTTTACGCACAAATTCATTTATGATCACAAATCTGCAAGTAAATGAAGTAATGACCAATGACATATATGAAGTTGGGATTTCTTTTTTGGTCACTAAGGTGTGATAGAAAAATTTGTCTTTTTTGACTCAAGGGAAATAAAAAAGATATAACTAATTATATAAAAGTTTAGAAATTGGAAGATTTTTCTCATGATTGATGATTAGGTCTAAGACTTGTAACATTCTTGATTTAGGTGGAAGCTTGGACATTCATTTGGAATTAGTCTTGTACATATTATTGTGGAGTTATTWCAAGAACAATAAATAAAATTGTAGACAAATGAAAGTGTTGGGAATAAATGGAGGAAAATTTGTAGAATTCATATATGTCTTTATAGGCAAAAGGTGTTTATATGCACCACAAAGACTTTTCTTAAATTGCAGAGAGTACTTTTGATTATGAGCATTGTAATTTCTTGTTCAAGCACTTAAGGCCCTATATCAATGGTAGAGATCACTTTTTCTTCATTGGATTATTTTTTCAAGTATCTTACAAGGAGTACTTTTATTATGACCATTGTAATGAAGTCTACCAATTCCTAGCGTCCAAAAAACGTCCGCTCTAACGCAAAAGGGTTAAGTAATTAAAGACTAGTAATTATCAAAAACTTCCACCTTGAAATGTCTATCACTACAAAAAGGCACTATGTTAGACCTCCCCTATCAAACTATAAAGAAACAAACCAAACAGTCCGCAATCTCCCTTACTTTGTGGACAAACTTGTCTTGCATCGGATTAAAGCATTGGTCTTGCATGGTCCTTCATTGTTATCTTAAATAGGTGAATATACTCTATTACGGATTTGATTCAAAGATATTGTTCACATGAATGTCATCCAATATCCATAACCATCCACTACACATGGCCATTCAAGCCTTCATTCTAGCTAATGTTCCACAAAATTTTAATTAATATTGATTTTCATACTATTAGCTCAAAAGAATTGATGCAACACATTGCAATTTTGCCCCTAAACAATTTCTTTACAATCTTTGGTCCTTTGAATCCATTTTCATTTTTTTTTTGTGAAATGTAAAAGTAGCTACATGAAACATCCATTCACATATTTAGATGGAAAATATCACATAAGCACATATCACATATCCATTATTCATTTTTCACACAATTTGGCGATTTCATCCAAGTTTTTTTTGATTTGAAGTTTTTTAACAATTTCATCCAATGTTTTACTATTTGAGTTCCAAGGGCTTGGAGCAGAGCCCATTATTTTGGTGCAAATTGACAACAAATTGCCTAAATAAAACCAGTGCTTTGAATTGTCCAATAGATTTTTATGATAACCTAATTCCTTAAAGTATGTCTTTCAAGCATGTCTAGTACAAATTGTAGCAGATCTTAAGTATAGGCACCTATTCCCATCACTTTAAGCAATTTTGCATATTTTGAGGTGCAATGAACACATGAAATTATTTCTCAACACATTGAAAACTAGAAATCAACCATAAATTTTCAAGAATTTTTTTTTTGACAATTTCTTGAATATATATAAATATGCTACACATTTATGAAATTTGGATACATGATATACTCTGAACCATTTTTTGCATTCATATACTTTAGCTACATCGAGAGCTACATATTTTGAACTTCATATATCTCCATATATTCAAGATTGTTTCCGAGTACAATGTTGGAAATGGGTGTGTCTTCATGAACACAAATTGACTTTGGGGCACATTTAGCACTAGAAACAATCACTACTTCCACTCCCTCCACTCCATTTTTGATCAATCTTCAAAAAATGGGGATGTAGCACTTTCTTGTTGGCTCTTCGTGTCGTGCACAAGTCCTATCCTTTGAAAGTTGAGAATGACTATTCTTCTCCTCTAGAGATGAAGAATGGACATGGTGAAGATTTTGTTGAAGATTTTGTTATTGCTGTAGAACTCACTTTCACCCTACTAGCCACATTTTTGTTGTTCTACTACCTTAGTTCTACCCGAGTTCTGCTCCTTTTGTACATATCTCAAGTTACATGCCTTCTTTTAAGCATTCTCCATTGTCTACGTCACTTGCGTGTCCAATGACGCATCCATTGCGGAACTTGTCTCATTAAATCTGGTTCCCCATTCTCATTCTCTTCACCAAGTGAAGGGCTATCGGACCATTTTTGTGATTTCTCATTCTCCTCACCAAGTGAAGGGCTATCGGACCATTTTTATGATTTCTCATGCTCCTCACCAAGTGAAGGGCTATCAAACCATTTTTATTATTTCTGGCTCCCAATTGGCTCCTCTTTTTTCTCCACAACTTACCACTCTTCATAAAAATTTCATTTTCGGAGAAGGAGTAACTACCCAGGTTGTCTTCAGCAACTTGAGCTAATTACAGAACTGAACATAATTCCAACCCTAAACCCTAACCCTAACCCCTAAACCCTAACCCTAACCCCTAAACCCCCTACGAAGAAACCTCCACGGAAACCAAAACTTGCTCTCAGTTGGTGGGTCGCCAGTTCGCCACTCTCTCGGAACTTTCCCCTCAACAAAAGTGTGCGCCTCTCCCCTTCCCAGGACATCGTCCCCCCCCCCCGAAAAGGCCGGCACCCGATCGTTTCCAAAAGTCCCAAGTCCGTTGCAAAGCTTTCGCGGAGCTTTAGAGGAATACTTGCAATGATTCTCCATCGGTAATTTGCAGGTTTTTTCCTGGAATAAGCTTCGAACACTTAAATCTCCATGTTTTTGCACTGTTTCCTCGTCATGTTGGAATCGGTTTTGCACTCCGCACCTTTGCATTGGTTTTCGAGCGTTGCTTCAGCGATCCTGTAGCGTTTCTTCTCCTGTTTCAGGATCCCACCATTTTGTTCTCATTGCAAACCACTTGCAAGACTGTCACGAGACCTATTGCAGATGTCGGAATTGGTTTTCTTTGGCTGCAGTTTCTGCGATTCCGTGTGCTCTTGGGGGAACTGACGAATTAGGGTTCGGGGATTGGGAATTAGGGTATAGATTGGGCGTGTGGAGTAGGGAAGGCGATGTGCAGTCCGATTCAGTCCGGGGGGGACTGCTACCTTCCCAACACGCTGGTTTCGCATGCATCCTACGCCTTCAACATTCACTACCATTTCTTCCAAACCGACCAAAGGTCTTGTATCTTCGGTGGCGATGCCGAGCTCACTACTGTCGATCCCAGTGAGTACCTGCAACCAAAACCCTAAACCTTGGTGGGGTCTTTGATGCTTTGCTGCAGACTGGGTATTTGGAGATTCATTGTGGACATGCGCTACATGTATTCCTCATCGTATGCGTAACGCACCATGTCTGATTTACCAAAGTCGAGAGTTGCTATCGCTACCTGTAGTTGTGTTATTGCAGTTCGCTTACTTCGGAATGAAACCCTAAACTCCGGCCTTGTAATTGTATGCAGGTTATGGATCATGCGTTTATGCAGCAAGGTACTTCAAACCCCTCCCTCGTGTGTGTAACTACAACTGTATCATTCCTTCCACGCTGATGAAAAAACAACGAACAAAACCAAAACCAAAAACCAAAACCAAAACCTAAATTCTTCATGTTCTGCGAATTGAGTTTGTGGAAAGAGTGCCAACCTAATGTCTCCAAATCTGTTTCCATGATTTTTCTTGGTGGTTGCAGCTCGGCCAGAGGAAGAAGGATGGACACGGTTTCGTCATGGACAAACTTCCTGGTGTTCTTTCTTGCGACTGCATTTTTGCTGTACCCTGAGAATGTTTGGATCTGATGCAGCCCTTTCATACGAAGTCGATCAGTCTCCTTGATGCCAATGCAGTGTACGTTCTTCACCTTCTCCGAACCCACGGATTGAAAAAGGGTTGAGCTCTCGTTTCTTTKCTTACCAATAGAGTTCCACCATGGCATTCAACTCCCAGTTGCAGTCATGGCATTCGAACCCACACTTTGATGTACAACGAAATCCATCAGTGCCTCCTTCAAAATTGGGAAGCTGAGACGCATGAGGAGCCGAAATAGTCAAGTTTTGGATCCAATGAGAGAGGGGTACAGTAATCTGTGATCCTGGGATGTTATGGAATTAGGAGATAAGTAAAAGCACAAGGTATGCAATTTTTGTTTATTCTTTTGACTTGTGATCAATGAGAGTGGCACAGTGAGAGGCTATCTTTTGGGTCATAAGCTTACTTCTAGTTCGAATTTATAAATATTCAGCCTTGGAGTTTCAACACATGCACAATGAAGGGTGGAACACGCAACCACTGATTGTTTTACAAAGTGCCGTAACTTTTGCATCCAATGTTTGAATTCAATGAAACTTGTTGGAAAATTTGTGCTATCTCTTGTAGTTTGTGTGGTAAAATTTTCAAATCAATCCAAGATGTAGTGATTTTTTGAAAGCAAATCACAGTTCACAGGTTCAATTTGAGTTTAGTAAACTGCATTTGATGGTTGCAACTTTTGGGGCTTGTATCACCTTCATGTAATGTTTGTTTTCAATAAAGTTTGTTGAAGTATGTTCCTCTTGGAGTATAGTTATTGTGGTTGAATTTTCAAGTTTTATTGAATGTTTGGGTGGAATTCAAAGATCAAAATCTAGACATTTTTGGATTACAATGAACTTCAGTGGCTTGTTTCTTCTTCATAAGGTGTGTGTTTCCAATAAATCTTTTGGAAAAGTTGTGCATACTAGTCTAGTTTGTGTGGCTAAATTTTCATATCAATCAAAGAAGCTTCAAGTAATTGAGAAGCATTTTAGTAGGAGGTTCGACCACAGATGTGTTTACTTTAACTATTTTTGACATTTCAAATCCATTTTGCAAACTTAATTAGTCAATTGAATGATAATTCTTTCACCACGATGTTTTCGAACTTGTTTTCAATCACCTTATAACTTTGAGTTTTTTTATTTGAGTATGCATAGAAATGAAATTCTGGTTGCAAATGTGTTTTTTGGAAAATTTCAGCATTTTTTTTCAACACTAAACTATTATAATCTTATAATCTATGTGACCAAACACTACAAGAAAAAAGGTGTTTTAAGTGAGTTTTAAGTATAGTCCTAAACATAAGATTATAAGTAATCACCTTTCAATAAAACTTTACAAGAAACACAACAGTCATGTGTTTTTAGTGTATTTTTACTGAATATCTCTTTAAAGGATATTACATATTATCATATGTGTAGGACTATACTTAAAAACTCACTTAAAACACCCTTTTCCTTTGTAGTGAAATGACTCCAATTTTTATTTATGCCATTTGCAAGACATACACTTCAAGATTAGATAGTTAAAGATTTTTGTACCTTGGTGACGTTTAGATCTATAACACTTTGAAAGCAATGATGTTGGTGAATCCTTTCAGGTTTTAAAATATTCAATCAACAATGAATTTTAGAATGACTTTTCTCATTTTTCATTTTAGATTTTGTTAAAATAATATTTGTTATATATTGCTCATATATTTTAGCTTCTGATTGCAAGCCATCATTAACCCCTAAAGAACCGAATGATTGTCGAACTTATGTAGGTAATTTTGGGAAGGTGCGTATGAAGTCATTTTCTAATGGACGTTCTTCAAATTTTGATTCAAGGTCAGAATATATATCCCCCAAGAGAAAATGTAATTGTTTTCCAATTGGGTGTTTGGATCAAAAGTTATGTAGCCCTAAACTTTTGGGATAGCTTAGGCAGCTTCAAGTAGCATATGCAAAGCTACTCCTTTAGGGCTACAATTTGGCAAGTGTGTAATTTACATAATACAAGATGCAAATGTCAGAAAAAATAACCATGTGTAGTATAAAAATCTCACTCTAGGAGATTTTAGAGTCTGCTGGCCTTGTTGAGCAAACTAAAAAAAAAGTTTTTTCTTCTAGCTTCAAATGTTATAATCTTTCAATCCTGTAGTCAAAGTTTTTGAAATTTTTTCCACACATTCTCATAGTAGTCTAGTACAAATTTGTACAGTTGAATTTTGAAGAATTTATTTTTTATTTTTTTTCTCATTGCCCTAAAAACTAGCAATTTTTCACAATTTGTGCCCAAAATGAGCCTCGGTCCTTTAGGTGTTAAACTATTCTCTTAAATGCATTTTACAATAAATCTGTACAATTTCAAAAATTTGAACTATCTTTGTTCTTGAAGGGGTTAATATTTAATTAATATTTGAATTTCACTCTCATTTTATTCACACTATAGATTTTGTATTTTACATTTTGAAACATCTTTTGAAACAACTTTTAGAATAGACGGTCATGGTTGAACCATTTTTTTCAAGAGGACATTCATTTGAAGCTACTATTTTGAAGTTTAGTTCACCTTTTTCTTAACAAACAGAAAAACATTGCATTAAAATAATCACAATACACAACTAAGTCGTAGGTAGAGTGGACATTTAAAAGTATGAGCTAGAAGCCGCTCAATGCCTAGTACATGAAAAATCTATGGAACACCCAACCTTCATCCACATAAAATAATTGTCTTTGTTGCTACATATTGGAATTTCGTTCACTTTTAATCATTAAAGGGCGTTGCAAGCTCACAAGGGCATTTTGAAAGTTAAACCACAAATTCCACATAGTTCTTGATTTTAAATGTTTTTGAACTTAAGTTAAAAAGGTAGCTCTAGTTTTTCTTTTAATTCCATTATTTTTCAAAATTGCTAAAAGTGTAATCTTGAAAGCTTAAAATGCACCACCCAACTTTATAAAATTCCATATTACGGAATTTAACTCCGAATTTCAATGAAACCATTGACATTGGATTCATAATGTTAACTATTTTTAGAACGTTGTTTTTATTAATGAGAGCTCAAAATTTGAAAATGATGAGCTCAATTTGGATAGACAAAAGTGTGCAATTGGGTTGAAAAGTCACCATTTAATGAATTCAATGAATACATTCATGCAACTTCTACAAATGATAGAAGATTCCTTCATTGTTTCATTGTACAATATTGTGCTTTTGGGTTTGTTGAAACCATGTAGGGAAGTGAGAGAGTCACATTTGAATTAAAAAAAGATGGGAATAGTCCCTCCCTACAGTCTAAAATAGAAAGGTGTATGTTTTTGCTTTGACTGCTTATAATATGTTATTTTTTCATCAAAGTTAAGTTGATTGAAATACATGTGAGATAAAATCCAAACCTTTGTTTGCCATTTTTTGCAAATAAATACTCCGTATTTGTGAATACAATATTTCTATCTATGTGTATTAACCAATTGGTCTAACATGGGTTTTTTGCATTATATAAATCCATTGTAAATTGGTAGTATATAAGTGATGTAAGTTAAATTAGTCTAATTGCATTACTTATTCAATTCTAACATCCATTGGTCCCTCCCATTTTCATGCTATATAACTCATTTTCTTTGGGCGAGCAATTTGGGTGCTATTATTAGATAATGACATCAGTAGAGTCATATCTCTTTATGGACAATAATACGCTAATAAAGATGTAGTTCATTAAATGTTGGAGTTAGTTGTGAACAAATACTTGTCAAAATCTATTTGTTCACAAAATAAAAGATTTGCTTCCAGACTATTAAACACTGAATGATTTTGAGTATGTTTTCACTAAAACCACTTCAAAACTACCATTTTTTATACAAGTACCAAAGTTTTGAAAAATGAACATTTTTAGACACATATAACCGTAGGATCTTGTAGTAAGTTGATTTGAGGACATGTGAAAAAAAATTCCAAAATTCCCACTACGTATATTGGGAATATATATTAGTTTTTGAATTGGCAAAAATCCCTTTCTTGGCCAGACGTGTGAAAAATCAGGTTGCAACACTTCACAAGGTCATATTTGTATGAAAAAATGTCCAAAATGGTGGTGCTTTTTTGGTTTCATTGTTTAAATCAAGTTGGCTACATGCTTGGATAATTTTGAATCATTTGAAATTGTACAACATTTAGGAAAAAATAGGGAGAAGGAAGAAGCTGAGAATGATTCAAAATTCAAAATTTCTAAGAATTTTTTTATGGAATTGAAAATTTCAATACCAATGGTTTTAATATTGTAATAAAAAATCTTTGATCAATATTTTAATTTTTTTTTCAAAAATATTATAAACTGAGTTAAATAAAGGACTTCGGTCAAAATTTATTTTAGAATAGAGAATCCATAACTACTCATGAACAAAAAGTGCTCATAATTTTTGACTCATTAATAAAAATGGAATGATTCAAATCTTTTTATATACAATTAAATCTAAAAATCAATTTCAAATTTTCATTTCTTTAAAAAGTGATTTTTTAAAAAATTCTTAGATTACCCGCCAAACAATGAAAATTATGGGTCATACAATAACTTCTTATCCATGTAGTCAAAAGTCATGAAAATTGTCATGTGTCAATGCTACTCCTTGGGCACATGTTGTGTGAAAATTTCAAAAAAAATAAATAAAAGCTCCATTCATAGTGAGTTGCCGAAATCGCTACGTTGCCAAAACAATTGCAGTTTGGGCATTTAGAGGTAAAATTTGTGCTTTCAAAACAGTCATCAAATGGAATTAGGGTGATGTATTACCAATCTTAAACCTTTAAACTCTTAAACATCAAGGTCGATGTTGGTGTCTAATGGATGATAGATAATTTTTGTCTGTAGGACAAAAATGCAACTATTCATTTTTGGAATTTTGAGTGAAAAGGGGAGATCTCCTATTAATAGTACTTTGTCTTCCAATGAGTGCATTTGGATTTTTTTAGAGCAATGATTTCTACAATAACAAAATGGATGATTTCCGCGGGCACCAATCCATCCTGTAAAAGTTAAAGATAGCCATGACCCTCACCTAATGGCAGTTTTATAGTTTTGCATGAAATTTGTCTGTAAATTCTTTCTAATTTTAAATCTTATGAGATTAAAATGATTATTCTTGTATTTGAGTCTACTTAAGTATTTTTTCCGAACAATAATCCCTTTGCACAAAATATCTAGGTTGCAAATCTAGGTGGCAAAAGGTTGATTTACTTTAACTTAACCCCTAACTAGCTAATTGACTATATATGGTCGATCTAAAATTTCAAGTTCATTTTTGTGTGGGTAGTTAAGTTCTTTTGATTGTTTAAAAAAAATTTGGGCCAATTTTGAGGGTTAACTATTTAAAAGAAGTACGCATTCGATTATTGAGAGGTTTTCAAAGGCATATATGTCCATTAGAGGAAGTATAAATTTTACCAATTCTACTTGATTTCTTGGCTTTTAGCAAAGTTTGTCAATTTCACTTGATTTGAGATTTAAGATTTTAATCTTATTCATTTGTATTAAAAATGGTTCCAATAGAAAGTGTAAAGTGTTTTCATGATTTTCACCATTGAAAATTTAATCATGCAAAGTGCTTATTTGGAGCTACTTGCCATTTCTACTTATTGAAAAGATTGCATATCAACAATTGCAAGGTGGAATTGTATAATTACGTTTCTTGGAAGTGCAATTTAGTGTGCTAACACTCTCTATAATAGTCACTAGATGTTTTTTGGACCATTTAGAAGATTGCGAGTTCCCGGGCTGTGGGAACACATTGGGAACTTTGAGAACTCTACCACGTAGACTTTTGACGTGCCACAGAGACTACCACGTCAAATAATACTAATTAATTAATTATTTTAATTAATTATTAATTATTAAAAAAATAGATTTAAAAAAAAAAAAAATCAGTTTTCAGTTTCTAAGAAGTCTGAAATTATTATTATTTTTTTTTTTTGAAATTCAAAATTTCAGATCAATAGTTGCTGGTTCCCTGTGTAGGGAACAGTTTCAGGGAACAGTCCCGAAACAATCTCTTGCGGGTGTCATGAGAGCCGCGTGTTTGCTAATTTTACGTCGACTCGACTTCGTGGAGCGTTGTGGAGTACATTGGCCCTTGGGAGCGGTTTGAAGACATGTCCAAGAGCCGGCATCTCATTTGGGACCTCAAATGGCTATGACCTCCACGTGGAGGTTTGGAGACTCATCTTTTTCAAGTTGAGTCTCCCACGTGATGGAGTGAGAGGTTTTGCCTCGTGGGCTTCATCCAAACATGCAAACATTCTTCAAGAATGGCATTGACTTGACTATTGTAGTTCGATAAAAGTAGTTCAAAATTGAGTTTTGAGTGTTTTTTGAAGTGTTTTGCGTGTGCTGGAATTGCAAGACAACTTGGAGTGTTAGCACCATAGCCTTGGTTTTAGGGTGTTTTAGCCTTGGAAACAGGTCTTACATCCATATATGGATGTGTAGTGCATTATTGACCATAAATTTGGGGCTAAAAGAGAATCTTGGTGAAAAAGGGGCCAATGAGAAGAGGCTTGTTGAAAGGTCCAAAATTTGAGGGGAGGTCATTGTCTCTCTCCTGGAAAATCTCTTGGCGCGGGGGTCGCAGAGCGGGGAGGAGGCGCAGACTTGACGAAACCCAAGCCTGACCAACTGCGGCTCTCGACTGGAGTTTTGGTGTGGCTGATGGTTGGGAGACGAAGATTTGTTCGTGCTAGCGACCTTTACATGCAAAGCGAGGTAGACAGCGAGTGAGCGCTTTGAATCTAGATGGCGATCCTCAAGTTGGGATTTGGGACAAGCGAGATGAAGCTCAGGGCTGTGAAAGAGCGTCGTCTTTGAGGAACAAGGTCGTCCAAGTGTTTGAAGGTCTAGTTTCCGTGGAGCAAAAGTTTCTGAGTGTGGTGGCCAAGGTGGTGACCAAGGAGGTTACCGGGAAGTGGGAGAGGAAGAGCAAGTGCGGCGACGACTAGTTGCGGGAGGTGATCGGTCCAACGCGCCCCAGTCGGCGAGCGTTCGATCCGGTCTGCCGTAGAGTGGTTCGAATTCTGAGACCGAGTCTTCGGTCAGTGTCGAGAAAGGACGCCTATTGCGACATGCACGTTACGGCGGACAGAAGAGTTTGGAAATTCAAACTGCTTTGGGAGTGGACGACGTGAGAACTTGAAGAAGCGTGCGTTCATTTGTTTGGAGTGTGTGGTTAGGTGGTTTGGAGGTTTCTGTGTTGCGGTCGCCCTTTGGAGAAGGAAGATACTGCAAACAACTTCGCTCGGGGTCATTACACCGTGGAAAAGGAGATTGTGGATATGTGCCTGGACCGAGTGAGGAAACTCGCAGACAACTGCACCGGGCTGCAGGGCTTTTTGGTCTTCAACGCCGTGGAAGGAGGTATCGGATCCAACCTTAGTTCACTGTTGCTGGAGAGGCTTGCAGTTGACTATGGAAAGAAGTCAAAGTTGGGATGAGCTTGCGGTGGTAGCACTTGCTGAATGCACTTAATTCGTGGACACACTTGCCAGTGAACGGATGGAACGCAAATTTGTAGGTGCACATACTGGAGCAGTTGTTCGTTTTAATTGTAGTGCAAATCGGTTTGATGTTAGTGGTGGTAGCGGTTCCAACTTCTAGGGGCTCCCTTGGAAGCATCTGCTTTGGCCTTTGAGGACGTGCCGAAGGAAGACGTGCATCAACCTGCACTACGTACCTAAGCTCCAGAGGCGGCTGCTTCTTCATCGTTTCGATCTGCCCTTGCTACTCACCACAAACAGAACAACACCAGTTATATCTTCAGACTCTACCAATCTCTCCAGAGGCGGTCCAGAAGCTTCGCAACTTGATACGGCGGGCTGGACTTCATCGAAAACCAAAAAGTCACCCCTTCGTTCAGCGCTCCAGATGCAGTCAGTTCCAAACGCACGGATGAGCACGAAGGGGAAGACGGAGGCGCAGATCGCCAGTAGTTCGGAGTAGTTCGGAGATCCATAGATCAGCACCAGTCCGGAGATAGACAACGTATATTCAAAGATCGACAAAGTCGCGGGGGTGCCGTAGTTTGCTTCTACGATCCGCCGAAAACCGATTCAGGCTCCGCAGTGGAGCTCCCTTGGTGCTGCGATTGGGTTGCGAGAAGAAGTGGACTGCCTCGACGATGGCGGCAGTGGTGACCGGAGTAGCCGGTTGGAGCGAGAAAGTGACCGGTGGTCACCGGTCATTTGGAACTTGGTGACCGATTCAGCCAGTCACCCAGGTACGCTGCCTGTATACAAGGCGTTTTAGGGTTGGGTTTTTATAAAAAAAAAAAAAAATTACTCAAAACCATTTTCATTTGACTGACGAAGACCTCCAAGGGGTCCTTGAGTCATTCCAGAGCCTTCGTGTAGAGTCTAGTGAATCACCTTCACGACATCAACTTCAAGAATCGCCTCAACCGTTTGTTCTTTCATCGCTAGCTCGTGACTGACTTGGAGTTCAACCCTTCAATCAACCAGGCACTAAAGTGTTGGGTCCAAAAGGTATCAAGTTTTGGACTCAAGAATGAGAAGTGCGCTTGATTAGGGATTTGAGAGCGGAGCCCCCTGTGATTGGAGCCCCGTTGAGTCGAGCAAGGGGGCGAATGGAGACGGTGGATTTGGTGATTCCAGAAGCGGCAGTGGTATGGAAGAACGAGGGGCAACGCCGAGAAGTGGTGAGACACTTTTTTGAAGGGGCAATTCAATTGCCAACATTTTCGTTGATCTTCACCGAATTTTGAGCGGAGGACTACTTGTTTCATTCTACTTGGCAGTGGGAGTAAGGTTGGTGGCTCAAGAGGGCATCCAGTGTTTGGGATGCACTAATGCTTGCCTTCCTTGATTACGAGGTACCCCGCAGGCTATTTATTCCGACACTATTAAGGGCAAGCACGAGGCTTGGCAATATTATTTGTAAATCCAAAATTGGATTCTCCTTGGCGTACGGGATATACTAGAAGTGGTGTGCCATTTGCGAGTGGCACTACCTCAGAGCCATCAGTAATCCAAGGAGTTGTGCCAGTTCGACCAAGAAGCCAACGGCCATTCATTGGCTCACGAAGTTCTCACGAAATCACACAAGAGACTAGTGAGGACCACTTAGATTGGGTGGAAGCAACCACAAGTAATAATGAGAAATCTCAAATCACTGTGGTAGACCACGGGGTAAGGTTTCTTTATATTGAGTCAATTTTCGCTTGGGACGAGATGGCTTCACCATATGGAGGTACCGACCGTGGGTTGCAGCGGTTTTCAGGTGCCACTGGCACCATGGAGGTTGATGATTTTTGAAGGGAATTCACCATGTGGTGTGAGCTTCAAAAATCACGCAACACGAGTTTTAATCCATACATGGTGTG
Source organism: Pleurozium schreberi (assembly GCA_006891605.1). Lineage (NCBI taxonomy): Eukaryota > Viridiplantae > Streptophyta > Bryopsida > Hypnales > Hylocomiaceae > Pleurozium > Pleurozium schreberi. Next base: position 206,539 of record VACF01000697.1, on the reverse strand, counting down.
GAGAGCATTGTTTGGATGCCTTAAAGGAGCGCCACTATCAGACTATGGGGAGTTTGAGCTTCCTCATTCCACGGAGATTTTGGCATGGCGGGACTATTATGCACCCAGCTATGTTGATGTATGGGGAAGAGGGCCAAACGTTGTACCACAACCAAACAAGGGCAAGAAAGAGGAAGGGGGCGCAAGCACGGAAGGCTCGGAGGCCACCGTGACCATGACCATTATGCTAGTGGTTGACCCACCACCTTTCAACCCCACTGCACGATTTTTCATGCAGTTGCAACGGGATTATCATGGTCAACGGGCTGATAAAATGAAGTCACTTCGCACTTTTGCACGTGGAAGTGAGAAATCATTGCGAGAGGCACATTCAAGACTGAGGCGGTTAATTTCCGCCATCCATAGGGTAACTGAACAGCAAGATGTTCAACACTGGTACAGTAATTTGGACAAGGAATTAAAAACTCTTGTCCGTGGTGAGGCTTTAAGGTTAGGTGTACCACCAACCTTAAGGTATGTTTTTCAGACGTCTGAGAGAATTGAGATCAATCTCTTGGAAGAAAAGGCCGCCATGGGGTTCTTGCAAAAGGCAGAAAAATTGCCAGAGAAGACCAAGTCTGTAAAAGTTAGTATCTCAGCTAATACAGGGGATGCAGATATTGTATGCTTCAATTGCGGCAGAATTGATTATCGTCTACGAAATTGCAAGAAACCGGCGAAGAAAGAGTCAGTGAAGACGGGCGGATTCTGTTATGGTTGTGGTGTCAAAGGCCATGGAGAGATGAGTTGCTGGAAAGTACATCCAGAACTCAAGCCCAAGGGTGTCAAGGATGCTAAAGGGGGTGAAGCTAAGGATGCTAAATCCATTGGAGGAGAGAAGAAGTCGTGGAAGGCGCGCTTCACCGAATTGGAGGATAAGATGGCAACAATGAGTGCCACCACCGAGGCAAAAGCTTCCTCTTCGCAAAAGACCACAACGTCTTTTTATGCTGAAAAGGACGATTATATGTTATGTGGCATGGCGGATCCAAATGGAACGCCAATGGATGTTTTTGCAATGACACGGAGCAAGACCATGGTGCCGGATGTACCACGGGAAGCAAGTTTGGGGTTGGATCCCCAACGAGGTGAGGCCAACCGCCAAGCACGACTATCAGAGTCTTTTACGTTAGAAGATGTCGTGCCTACATCATCCATGGTACCACCAGTTCCAAACTTCAGAGGTCGCCGTGCTACTCGAGTCACCACCAAGGATGGTCAAGGTACAAGTTCACTATTGGAGGCAGCCACAACAGTTTGTCAAGCTCCATTGTTTTCTGCATCCATGATTTCACAAGCAGACTTTAGTCCATCTACAGTATTCCAATTGGCGGCTACCCTGTGTGCAAATGGCACCGCAGTACCAGTTAGCGCCATGGAAACTATGCTTGAGCTACAAGCGACGGCAATCGATGATTGGACCGAAGCAGAAGGACTTTTATTAGCAACTACTCGGTTGAAAACCATGCCAGTACGTCCGGCAATAGAGCGGTCATCCGTCACTCCCGGAGTGGTGGTACTTGACAATTCCCAAGGCATTTTCCAACTTATTGGGCCTAAAGGAAAAGTTTTCGCATCTCAACGAGTACTATTGGATTCCAGTGCACAACCTTTGATGCTGGGTGAGTCAGCGATTAAAAATTTGGGGTTGACCACGGACACGTTGGAGACATGTCCGTGGATGATTAGTACATCTATGGGAGGGACGGAGCAAGCAAATGGCATCACAAGGAGCGAGTTGACACTACGACTCCGTTATGATGATGTTGAAGATGCTAGCTTCATGAAGGTGAAAGCTATAGTCACGGAGGCCAAATCATATGATGTTTTGGTAGGGGCTATGGTATTATACCCTATGGGTTTCACCTTAGACTTTTGGGAGGAGACAACGTCATATAGACCGGGATGGCAAGCAAAGGATGGCCGCAAGGCTCAGTTGCCAGCTCGTTTTATACGAGTTCTTACCGGTAATTTGGCTGATCTCTATTGCTTTTCTAGGCTTGTAGCAGAAGGCCAACCTTGGTTTGAAGAGGATTTTGAGAATCCTTCTATCCTCGCTTCAGTTATCAACATCCAAGAAGAAAATGACATTCAAATTGTGGGAGCTGGAGGCGAAGAATTATATCAACCAGGGATGGAATCGGCGTGGAGGAGCACCACCGAGCTACAACATGCCGCAGAGACTGTGATCAAGGAGGCGTGACAACAATCTTTGTTTCCACAAGATGGAGAAACAGAGGGAAGTGCGGACGATGACAGCCTACCTCTGGATACTGCTACAATTCATTGGAAGCCGCCAGACAAAGGTATTACACTTTTGGAGTTATTTGGTGGTATTGGCACTGGATTGGCTGCAGTGTTACAGACAGGTGTCAAGGTGAAACGTTATCTGTACGTGGATAATGACGACATGGCACGCCAAGTAGCCAAACGTCATGCCCAAAGACTATGCCAAGCTTTTCCATCATTATTGAGCACTACTGCTATCAAGACCGCATTCTCTGCATTACCCAGTGATATTTCTTTGATTTCACATGATGACATCCTACGGTTAAGGTCCGTGGATCTCATTATTGCGGGATGTTCATGCCAAGGCATTTCTATATCGGGTAAGCAGAATGGTTTGAAGGACAATCGTTCTTCACGGTTTTACGATATGGTGCGAGTGATACGTTCTATCCAGACTTCTTAAACGCGGTCACCGGATTATATTATTGAAAATGTACTCGTGGTCAGTACTTCAAGTACTCGCATACTTGAGAGTATACACCATGTTCATGGAATTCTTGGAATTCCGCTTTTACCGGATGCGGCAGCAGTGGGCTCTCGAGCTCATAGGCCGCGACTTTGGTGGACCAATATGGCACCACCGGAATTGATGCATGCAGTGGTTGGACGTATTCAACGACCTGATGTGTACGTAAAGGATATTTTGGATCCTCATCGTTCGCCAAGGCATGTTTACCATGATGACCAAGCTCCATTAGCGGTTGTCAACCGCAAAGGTGAACCACGAAGGGCTATGCCTACATTTGTGAGTTTTTTCTAGGTCCTATGCTTTTAAAGATAACGGACCAAGTTTAATGTGGGATGCTCGCATTGAAAAGATGGTTGAGCCCAATGTTGATAAGCAGGAACGAGCCATGGGATTCCAAACTGGAATTACTAACATCCCGGGCATCACCGAGTTCCAGAGACGATATCTTATTGGCCAAGCCATGGATTTAAATTGTCTCTCTTGGGTGGTTTCACTTATCATGGCCGAGCAGAAGCGCATAGTTTCCACTTTAGTGGGTCACTTGGGATTTTATGAGCTTCAGACGGCCTTAAAACCTTCAAGTTCTGGCAGCCCAGACTTGATGGTTGGGGGCGGAGCGGCCTTTACAGCTCATCCATGGGAGTTATGGAAGGATACTCCATTTTTCACAACTCCACAAACATGTTGGTCTAGTTGGGAGCAATTGGCCAAACATAAAATCAATTTGGAGGAGCACGTTGAGAAACTATTGTTTGAAGAGCACATGGAGGGCCAAATAGAAGAACTTTGGCGCTTGAGCCAAGTTGAAGAACAATATGGCATGGCTGGGGTGGAGCAAGAAGACGTTGCTCCAGGTGGTGTGCAATAGCAACCAAAGGTGGAAAAATCTGCTCCAAAGGAAGATCGGAAAGAAACGGTGACCAAAGAAACTTGGAAGCCATTGGTAGGCCTGGAGGATGAAGCAAAGAAGAATGGGGAGCAAGAGTTCCTCAAAATGTATGTGGATTGTTTTGCCTTTAGTCTCAAGGATTTGGAAGTGTTGAAGGGATAAAAGGTACGTATAAACTTAACGGATGATGCACCAATTTATCGCAAACCGTACAAGTATAGTAGGGTAGAGCGCAAGATGATTCAAGATCGCACCAAGGAGTTGTTGGAGGCTGGATTGGTGGAGTTAGCTTCACGGGATTGTGAATATGCATCGGCAACGGTTATACCATCCAAGAAGTACGTTTATGGAAACTGGACCGAGAAAAGGATGTGTGGGGACTATCATAGAATTAATAAGTTCACGAAGTCAAACCGTTATGCAATGCCAACACCGGAGGAGAATTTCGATGCCATTGGCCATGCTAAAGTATTTAGTACTTTGGATCTTCGGTCGGGTTATCATCAACTTCGTTTTCAAGAAGGTGATAAGGAGAAGACAACGTTTTGGGGAATTGATGAGGATGTGAAGGATCGACTTTATCAATGGAAGTTCCTCCCATTTGGCTTGAAAAATGCACCAGCAGAATTCCAAAGGGTGATGGATTGCATATTTTCTGGCTTGGATTTTGTGAAATGCTATATCGATGACATTATTGTTTACAGCATGAACCAAAAACAACGTAGAGCTCACTTGATAGAGGTATTTGCTAGACTAAGACTTCACGGGTTAAAACTACATCCGAGTAAATGTAAGTTTTATTATGACCGAGTGGAGTATTTGGCCCACATGATATATCCTAGTGGATTGGGAGTGGTAGCTAGTAAAGTGGAGGTGATGCTTTCTATACCAAGGCCGAAAGATGTAAACCGATTGCGAGCATTTTTGGGTTTGTGTAATTATTATCGGAAATTTGTAAAAATGTTTTGTGCCATAGCGAAGCCGTTGACCATGCTGACAAGGAATGATCAACCTTGGATGTGGGGAGATGAGCAAGAGGCTGCCTTCAAGCAATTGAAGGAACGTTTAGCATTGGCACCGATATTGAGGAGGCCAATTTCTGGCAGATCATATCAGTTACATACGGATTGGAGCTCATTGGAGATTAATGTAGTGTTGACTCAAATGGACGACGATGGCAAGGAGTTTGTAGTAGCTTATACCAGTCGCTCCAACAACAATGCGGAGGCACAGTACAGCTCGTGTGAGGGAGAGTATTTAGCAGCGATTTAGGCTATTGCTCATTTTCGTTATTACTTATATGGCAACGAAATCTTATTGGTGACAGACCACCAACCGTTGAAATGGGTAATGGAGTCCAACAAGCTTACGGGAAAGCTTGCACTATGGGCTCTAATGCTTATGGAGTATGACTTTAAAGTGGTACACCGCGCCGGTTTAGTGAATATGGATGTTGACGGCTTGAACCGCAATTCAAGTCTTAGTCAAGTGGACTCTACGGGAGCTAGATGACACGTAAAAGAGGGAGAGCATTTGTTACCAGGTTGGCATTCGGCTGCCTACTTGAGTATTATGGCGATGACTGGAGACACTACCAAGGAAGCCATCATGGCCACGATGAATGCGGATGGAGGTGAAGAGTCTGGGGGCGCCAAGGATATTTATGGTAATGTGGAGGTACTAACATTTTTGAAGCATGGCGAATTGGCGACAAGCATGTCTGCCAAAGAGAGAGATCGGGTTCTAGAGCGGGCTAAGCGGTTTGTGTGGGAGGGGGCTCATTTACTTCGAGTATGGCCAAATGGCACCAAAAAGGTAGTACCGACACCTCACGAAAGAGTGAGTGAAGTTGATCATGCATGCTCACGAGGACTTGGGGTACTTTGGAGTGCGGAGAACTCACAGCTTGCTACAAATTCACTATTGGTGGCGAGGTATGCAAAYAYAAGTCCAAYAGTTGATAGCTAGATGCACGGTATGTGATAGAGTGCGGGCATCATTTAATGCCCCCATGCCTCAATTACAACCGTTGCCAATCATGGGATTGGGCTATAGATGGAGTTTGGACTTTGCAGGACCATTGCTAGTTACACCACGACACAATAAGTATGTATTGGTGATGATTGAACACTTTTCCAAATGGATTGAGTTGGTGGCAGTACCTGACAAGTTCAGTGAAGGGGCAGTGTATTCATTTTTGGATCGTATTTTGAGTTACTTCGGAATTCCAACAGAGGTGTTGACCGATCAAGGACGTGAATTTCTTGGCGAGTTTCAAGCCTTATGTAAGCTAGCGATGATTGACCACCGCACTACTTCACGAGATCATCCCGAAGCAGATGGATTGGCGGAATGCATGGTGCAAACCGTCAAGAGGGGACTTCGAATTTATAGCTTGAAGAAGAGGCTTCATGGGGATTGGGACTTGCAATTTCCGTGGATAGCCATGGACTACCGTTTCAGTAAACAATCCTCCCTAGCTTCTTTCTCACCCTATTATTTATTGTTTGGGTGCCATCATGTTTTACTAATGGCAATCAAACAAGATGCAGACAAGATATTGGATAACATGGATGATCCCGACACGTGGGCACGCGTATGCGAGCAACGTGCGGAATTGTACAAGAGGGTGATGCCCATGGCTTTGGAAAACCTTTCTATTGCACAACATAGAGATACTCTGCGATATGCCACAATACGAGGAGGAGGTTATAAGCCTCAAGTGCGACGTTTTCTGCCTGGAGATTATGTTTATTTGCAGCAAACGGCGCCAACTACACTCGATGTGACTGCGGGGCGTATTATTCTACGCGTGCGAGAGGTACTCAAGTCAGGAGTGTTGCTCTTGGAGGGTCGTGATGGCAAGATTTGAAAAGACCATACGTGCAATTGTGTACCGTGTTACTTGCCTCACATTGATGGAAGAATAGACACTAGCAGTTCGAGGATTTCTGCTGGACTGAAATGTGTCTTATGTGGCAGCACCAAAGGCGCCGCCACTATGGTGTTGTGCGATATTTGTTCCACTGGATGGCATACGGATTGTTTGAGTCCGCTGTTGCAAGAAATTCCAGCAGACCGATGGGCGTGTCCTAACTGTGTCTCCAGTAGTGGACGAACAGCTTCAATTTCGTAGGGTTTTCACATTAGGTTCTCGTTGGTTCTTCGGAGAAGGCCACTGAATTTGTCAGTGTGAAAAGGGCTTCGACACCGGCGAAGGGGGCGAGTAAAGGAGTGGTTGCAATACAACTTGCTACACCTGGCGTACTTGTGTTTATGGGTATTTATTTGCTTTGCTTTGCTATGGATGTCGCCAGTGTTAAGTGCTATGATGGTAGAATGTTGTTACATTTATTATCATTGTTGCAGAGTTTACCGTGACTGCGACACATGTCGCAAGTCACGTAGCGTTTTCTCTATAACCACGGTCTTCACCGATGGTCAGGAGCTATTGAACCTTGATGTGGTTGGATTTCTAGCCAATTACAAGGTTTGCGGTTACTTTGCGGCACGTGTTCTCTCATGTTAGCACGATGTAATCTTGGCACGATGTGTTTGTGCACGATACGGGGCTGAAAAAACATCTAATGTCATGTCCCCTCCAATCCCAAAAAACTTTTATAAGCAAATTTTTGAAACATTTTGGGAAAAGGGAGCATACTAAAACTAGAAAATGTACATCTCAGTTGTTGTAATCTCACAATCCCTAAGCAATTTTGGACTCAAAATTGTTATGCATACTAATGAGCAAGCTCTTTAACCCTAAAGTCCCAAGAGCGGACACTTGGGATTTCGGGCAGGCTCGTGTGATCTCAATTTTTGACATAATTTTTTGAAACATTTTTTGATGATAGAAAAACACATTAGCTTTTTGAAAATATAATTTTTGTCTCAATCCACGCTGAGGGGCAAAAGTTATGCCATACTATGCATAAATTTTAGTTCGTCGGGCACAAAAAAAAATCTCAAAAATATGATTTTTTTTATTTTTTATTTTTTTCTCAAAGATTATATTTTTGTGTACATCTGAGGCTTTGATTCATTCTATTTGGCCTAATAATGAGAAAGTTATGGATAATCTTGTTTTTTGGGCAATCTAAGTATCTTCTAGAAAAAATAACTTATAGGATTCATTTATAAATGCAATTTTCACAATTTTTTGAAAAAAATGGTTGGATAAGGTTAAGTTTACCTCCCAAATTAATCTCACCTTTGGAATTACTGTGCTTTAATCCCATCTTAGAGCTATTAATCATTTAGTTTTTTTCCAATCTTGGATCTACTTCTGCTTAACAATTTTTTAATGATTGAATATCAAGTGTGTTTTTCTAGAATTTTTTTCCCCTTATCCTCAACTTGAATCTTGAACACATAGAATTATAATTTCAAGCTTAGTAGAACAAAAAAATTTGATTAGGAAGCTCCAAAGCCAAAAAATCTACTCATAGAATGTATAAAAAAAGCTTGTTTTTTTCACTTTAGGGGAGGCAACCCATTTCTGATCAAATAAGCAATTGTGCATATTTGGAGCGCAAGGTTTTTGAATGTGGAATTTTTCCCATGTACAACAATAGAGTTTGGAAGGATTGCATATTTTTCCAAAATTTTATTACATAAAATGAAATTACTAGTAATTTTTTAGTGGAAGATTCTCTTCAACCTATAATGGTGATATAGTCCTTTCTATTTCTGACCATAGGCTATTTGCAAAATCGACCAAGGGTTGATTGCAATATTGAGGTCCTTGCAACCAATCTTAATGAGCCACAACTACTCTATGGACTGTGCCATAACTTCATGGAAAGACAAGAGTCTATTGATTGGAAATGGGGTGGTGATCGGGAATGGGTTGCCTCCCCTAAACACAGATGTCTTACAATCTATGACGTCAAAGTTCGTGAAAATTCTCATACACATTTATATAGTAGTCTAGTTCAAGATCATACAATTAAATATGCAAAAAAATTGAAAATTTTGAATGCTTTGCACCTTGCAATAGAAATGTCAGTTTTGAATGGATTTTGAGAGAGAAAAGCCCTTGGGACTTTAGGCATTAAAAATCTATACAATTAAATTTTAAAGAAAAAAGCAATTTGCTTCATTGGAGGTAACTGCAAGCCAATGTGCTTTTTCCATAGTCAAAACACACTTGAAAAGGCTTGGGCATTTAGAGGTTGACATTACTGACACTTGCTCGCAAAGCACATCTGGCCATGCTTTTCGAAGCTGTAACTTATACACCAGAAGCTTCCCGCAACGAAGCTTCAGTGGCAATAATGAAGAACTGGGCTGGCGCTTCTGTTTGTCATTATAGTACTCCTCGCCTCTTTATAAGTTAGCAACTCTTGTGCAGAAGGTCCAGTAGATGTAAGAATTCACCTTTGTGAATCAGCAAATTTAGTCAACAGAGTGCGGCTGTCAGTATAGATCGAGGGCAGTTCGTGAGATTTCTGCGAGAGGGATCGGAGCGTCGATCGCAATGGCGAGCACTGTGAGGCAAATTCTCATGCTCAATTTCAAGGACTCCATCACCTCCGAATAGCAAGCCACTCTCATTGCGAAGTATGCGGGCCTCACGAACTCCGTCCCCGCTCTGAAAGGCTTTGAATGGTAAGATAATCCGGCACGGTCTCTTGCTGGTCATTTTCCTCCGGATTCTTTCGTTGCTCTCGATCAGTAGTTACTTCATTTGTCAGTTAGCCGGGATTAGGAATTTCAGTGGTTGGCTCTCGCTGTCGGAATTTTAATTAGGTCAGATACCTCAATTGGAGTAAATTCCGGGGTGTGATAATCTTGSAGTTCYTGCTCTTGTTTTGTTTTTYCAAATTAGGTRCAATGCGATTCTTCTTTTATCAACGTACAACCRCCTCATTGAGAATATGACATTATGAGGTGCTTGGCAGGTAGAGCTTGCAGAATGATTGTCTTAAAGGGAAATGATTATTTGAAATTTGGTGACATGGATTAAGGTCGCCGATGATTTTGCTGGGGCTCAGATTTGAGCGCAGAGAATACGCATCAAGGTTACACTCACGTTTTCGTCACCACATTTGAATCAGCCGAAGCTCGGAAGGCGTATCTTGTCCATCCTGACCATGCAGCTTTTGCCGAAGCCGTGCGGCAGTGGAGAATATCATCATCTTCCCCTTCACCACCACAGTCGCCTTGAAGGCTGCTTACTGAGTTTGCACCTGTGAGTAGTTTTGAGACTTATCTGTAGTGTTCTTAGCGCATTTGGCACTTTGGTTGGTGACTTGCAATTTCAGTTCATGCCTGCATCATCTGTTTTGTAGGTTCCAACTTGTGGTACAGTATTGTAATAAGTCGTAACAATTTTCTGCAAAGAAACAATTCTGTTGCTTTTCTTATAATGATCGCTGTTGTTGGTATGAAGCCAAGGACGAAAACTGTTACGTGAATATCATTCAAAGAGACTGTTGAAAGGAAGAATGTATCACCATTTTCTGTTCGATGAATGAGAGAGCATCTTTATGTGTAGGATAAAAGTGCAACTATTCATCCTCTGGTATTTTGTGTGAAAAGGAAAGATCTTCTACAGTTCTTTGACTTCCAATGCTTGCTTTTGAAATTTTCTAAACAATATCAAAATCCACGATTTCCATGGAGACATGCTTGGCCTTTAAGGGTTAACCCCTCATCGCCGAAGTTCCAACCATGCTTAAAAGCATCCTCCCTTTGCAAGTGTTAAAAGTCTAAATTTCAGTAAGTTATGAAGATCTTAACCGTAATTTCTGAATTTTGAACTTTGAATTTCTCCCAAACATTTGAAACAACTTGTATTGGCATGAAACTTTTACCACAATAACTAGACCTATATTGGAACAAAACCCAACAAATTTTATTGAAAACAAACATTTGATGAAAAAGATACAATCCCCCAAAGTTGCAGCCATCACAATGCAGTGTGATGAACCCAAATTGAACCTGAGAACTTCGAATGACTTTTAGAAACTCAATACATCTTGGATTGATCTGAAAATTTTACCATAGATACTAGACTACTATGCGCAACTTTTCCAACAAGTTTTTATTGAATTCCGACATTGGATGCAAAAGTCAGAGCACTTCAAAGTGGATTGCAGACTATGTAGGGCACTTTTCGTTCCATTCGGCGATGAGGGGTTAAGGGTTAAGGATTAAGGTAACTGAGACTTAGTTTCTAAAATCAATTCCTATACACTCATGCCCCAAATCATAGATTACTAATACATAGATGAGTTTTGTTATAATTTTTAATTTGTATTTTCAAATGTCATGAAATTTAGTGCATATGAAAGATATTACTTGCCCCCACCTTCTGTTAAAATTTGGGCCAAAATTATGGAAATCTCTAGCCACACATACCTGCCCAAAATTGCTATGTAGCCAAAAAATGCATGCTGGTCCTTTAGGGGATAAACGTCCTTATTTTGAATACAAGCTATCTTGTGACATGACAAACTCATGATCCCCTAATTGTGTCCAAGTTCCATTGCATATCCCACGGGTTTCTACACTAATTTAAGTTGTGTGTGATTGTATCCTTAGATTTAAGCGTAAATGTAAGGTAGTCTTCATAACATTGCAAAGTAAATATCCAAAGCATGAGAAATACTCCCTCTGCTTTAAAATAAATTGATAGTTTCTAAATATACTTGTCTCAAATTAAATTCAAAATTGGCTCTCCACAACTTGATGGACAACTATTGAAGCTTAGTTCAAACATCCTAAAGCAAAAGGATTTGAAGATGTCTCACTCCAAAGACAATATTTCAATTCAATCCGCGCAAAACTGTACATAAACTGCTACTAACAAATCTCTTGTTGAGAATTTCTTGGAGTTGAATCACAAAACATTTTTGGAATCGAATATAGAGGTTATCAATGAAAGACATTGTACCAACATTGCTCAAAGAATGATCAAAATTTATACCACCAGAGCAATTCCAAAAAAGGCCAAAATATGTCACTCTTTCCACTTGTTCTCAACATGCATTACCTCACTTTTGACTTTCATTCTTTCACACCTAGTAGGATTCAGTAAAAGCTACAATATCTCTGCAATTGCTTTAAAATAAGAACATCTCAAACATTAATCTAGCAATTTCTAAAAAACCCTAGATTTATTTCAAGACGAAGGGAGTATGGTTGTCAATAAGATGCTTCTAGAGGCATTGGACTTCATATGTGCCCATTCCACAACATGACAAAAAATTGGAATGTTAGTGAGACAACAACACGTATCTTCAACCCACTATGTGTGTTGTTGCTTTTGCTAGAAGGAAAAAAATCAAGTGAATTACAAACTGTTAGATTGAAGACAACACTCATTCTTTGTAAACTTGGCCATAAGGAAGATGTTGTGAGGCCATTCTTTTGCTCAAGTAATCCCTATGTAACTCCCAAAGTAAATGCTGAAGAATCTTGCTTAAGAAACACCTAAGAGAATGTTCCACACAAAAAATAAGTATGACGACTAAAATCAAAACTCTAAGTACTAAATCAACCCAAGTTGTAAGCATTGGGCTCTTTAAGAATGGAAAGGTGGAATTTCATTTATGTCCTCATTTTTGGCATCCTCTTAAAACTTGATACTAAAATCTGGCAAAACAAACAAAATAAACTACCTAACATAAGGTATGGATTGTTTTTGATGTAAAGACTACTTGAATACAACATTAGTTGATATTAAATAAGATATGTTTGCACTTGATATTAGGTGTACAGTGAATCAAGTTTAAATTATGGTAGACCTAAATTTATTATATTTTAGGAATTTTTTTGATACCATTCATAACATCTAGTCTCAATTGATGACAATTCATTGTTTAAACTATCTATATTATTGAAATTTGTAGATTACTTGTTCTTTTTTCTATCTTTACATTATTGTTTGTTCCTTGAAGTTTTTATAATGGATTTTTTTAATTTGTTTAGAAATGACATGACTATTTAGGTTATTACAATTTTGGAGACTTTGTTTCACAGATACAAGAATAATCTATACATTTTGAGTGTAAATATTACAAACAACTTAAATGCTTTTTTTATAGATTAATGTCTAAAGAATCTTTTTATTTCCTAATTCAATATTAAGTTCATTGGAAGTCCATATTTAAAATTAGATTTGTGATAGAACATGATTTTGAAGAGTCTAAAAGAAAAAATAATGTATTTCATATGGAGAATTTTTTTATTATTACAAACTTAGAAATTCTCATCATTCTTATAAGTAATAATTCAAACAATTCAAGATAATTCAATTAGTGCAACCCCCAATAACAATAATATAATTAGTATTTTCATGATATTCCAAATTTAACATTCATCAAAGTGTTTAAACCAATTAAATTACATTCATCCATAAAAACATTCAATTAGTCTAAGGAGATAATGCATAATTCAAATTTTCACACTAATTAAATAAACCTTTAAAACAATATATTTTACCAAACAAGAAAACAATCCAAGGGAGAATAAAAAATCTATTTGAAAAAAAGACATAGGTCTTGTTGTTTGTCCCAAGTTTGTATAGTCAAGGCATGCAAAAGTAAACAATGAGTAATATGGCTATGATTTTGCAACCTAAATATGGTGCTAGGCAAGCCATATTTACTATAAAAATGGTTTTTATACAAATCTAGAAGTCACTTCTTTTGTCAAAGACTATCTCAAAACCAAGCCCTAGGGGTTTGGTATGTCATTTGCCTCCTTGTTAATCCTTAAAGGACCGACAGGTGATCGTGGAAATCATCCATATTCATACTCTGGAAAATATTGTTTAAAAAAAATACAAAAGCACTAGTTGGTAGTCAAAGTACTCTAGAAGATCTCCCCTTTCCATTGAGAATTTTGAAGATGAATAGTTGCAATTCTATCCTACATACAAAGTTTCTCTATCATCCATCGGACGCCAAATGTTCATGTCGACGTTTAAGGATTAACAATGCTACTATGTGGCAAAAAAAGCACAATGACAATTAATGACAATACAAATCTATCAAGCAGTACTTCTATGTAAATGTAGCATAGATTGTAAATGACAACCTAAGTATTTCACATCTACTTGTACTAAGGTTGGTATAGCCAACAATCTTTCCATGCCAATATTGATGGACATTGSACTAAAATGAAATTTAGTGTTGCAACACTAATTACAAACCCTAACATTAAATGTCAACATCAATACTAATTGTCGTTAATGTTACCAACACTAAATGTTAACATCAATACTAATTCTCAATTTAATTCCACATAGACACTAAAATTTAGAATCAAGATGGTCCACATTGCACTAAAGTAGTATCCAACATGAACACAAATTGTCAACTTATTGAAAATTCGAGTTATAGGATAAAATAACACTGAATTTCATTATTAGTATAGTGTTTTACAGCCAATCAGAGGATAACTAAGATTGACTAAGGTAGGCAAACCCAATACCAACCATTGACCTAATACCACTCAAATATAGGACTCTTGTTGATTCTAGAATGAAAATCTATGCCATAAGTACATGCCTTAACTTCACAATAAGTAAAATTAAGGCATGTATCACTGTCATAGATTCTCACTCTAGAATCAATGACAACTCTACATTTGGGTGGTATTAGGTCAATGGTTGATATTGGGTTTGCCTACCTTAGAGTTAACTTACAAAGTTACAATTGACTAGAGGTCGCAATTCGGTTCTTGCCAGCAAAGCCACGACGGATTTGAGCAGAAATGTTGGCAAACAAATCAGCGCACACGTTATTCTTCCTGACAACAAAAATCCAGCGACGATGTCGAACCTCAACGGGGAACCACGCGTACCACCGAGTGTGCCAAACAAGACTACGCTTCGTTGGCTCGTTGCCCGTGCCGACTGCGCGTCGAACTGAACGGGGTTCCTTCATACTTCATCGATGCCCTAATTAGAATTCCATGATTCAGCTCACAGCCAGTATCAGAGTCTTTGTCTGGGACTTTTCATATGGAAGTTGCCGGCCAGTTGTTTCCCCGGAGTTTTCATTGCATTGGCCGATAGTGATTGTGCTGTGGAGGTAYTATTGTAAAGAAGAGAGAGCTGAGGTATTCTTTTGTTTTCAACCGATTTCCGATAAATGTGAGGGAGCTTTGGGGAGTGATGGCGAATACGATCGAAGGCTACTTGTACAGCTTCGGGCCCAGTCGACAAGGCGGAGTCTATTGCATTCTGACATTCTGCGTGTTGTCAGGTCGCCATTTCTCGCAGTCCCGGAATAAAGGGGATCCGGTTTGTACCTTCTCTCTGGATTTTGATTGTATTAACGTACTAGTTTGTTTGTTTTGAAGATTTTGTGCGGTAGTTTTGGTCGACGTGAAGCAGCGGGTAGTTTGCGATGCTAGACTCGCGGTTTCTTGGCTTCTCGGACTGGATATTGCAATTTCTTGAAGAAGTTGGAAGTGCAATAGAGAAGCACTTGCGTACGGCAAAGAGTTTCTCCGTTTCTTGTCAATCTGGATTCTGTGATTTGTCACAGCTAGTTGACTTGTCTGAACCTGGATGTACTYTACTTCCGATGCGAGGTTCTGTAGRGATCCTTTGAGCATTGTACTCTTTTAGGGTGAAGGTTTAGGAGTTTTCGCTTCCTGATAAGCCATTTAATCTAAATCAAWTTTTCGAAGATTATTGCCAGAATGATTCGCTTAATTCGGTTGAATTTGCATAACGAACCTTTGTTAACGTTTAGGCGTAGTGGCCATTATTCTTATTAAGCTCTGTTCCTGCGGCTGGCATATTTGAATTGCAGAGTCGGTTTCTTCCAATCAATGAGGCGGATGGAATGCATCAGATTTTAGAGTGACTCGGAACTTAATGTAGGCAATTATTATCTCGCATTCCAATGTAGATGATCATTAGATGATCTGGAATTAAGTCTAATACTTAAAACAAAATTCTAGATACCGATTGTTCTCCTCTAACCTATATATGCAGCTCTATTTCGTATTCTGATGTGCAACTGGAATGCGACTTTTGGTGAATGCTGCAATCAGGTTTCTCTGAGATCCGGCATCCTTGACGTGGATCATCGTGTAGAGGATACAGGCAGGCAGGTTGTGAATGGCAAGGTAGATTGCTATCCATCCTTTGACTTGGAGTTGCTGCTTGAACTAGGTCTCCATGTCCCAGTGCCGTTGTTACTAATATCATGCACTCAGCCTCAGGAATCACATGAAAATATGCCTTTTGTCAATCGGGAGTTCTTGCAACACTCTTATTGTGTGTACAATCCTGCATGCATATTGCAGGATCTACTATTTTTTGATACGATCATGTATGTCATAGTACGTAGAACTTTACGATCTATTGTATTTATGTTGAAGTAAYGGGATTCTCTGGTAATTATTGCAGATTTTGTTCACGCTGCGCCTCTATAATGTAGCCAATGCTAAGAAGGAGGTTCTGGTAAATCCAAAATAGATTAGCTTATTATCGTAGGCTCTTGATTATTCAGTGTGCCAATGAGCTCTTATCGCTTCTTGGAGAAATGCTTTGACGATGATAATAATTCTCTTGATCAGTGAGAGGGAGAGAAAGATGCCGGATTTGATGTARATCTTCCATTTTCAAATTGAAGAGAGCCTGTATTTTATCGGAGGTACTAGGCCTTGCTGACTAGTGATGCTTATGGTCTCTAGGTTGGAGCCGTGAGTAGCGAGGAGATAGCAGAGTGGCTAAAGGCATTCACTTCCTCGCTTGGACGGGTTTGTCGGAACTTATCTACCTACCAGTCAAATTTTTTTTTTTTTTTTTTCTTTTTTTTTTTTTTGTGTGTGTCTTCCTCTGTATGTGATGTGTGGTATCCCTGTGGAGCTGGTATCATTATCATCATTATTGACTGTTATATTCTACTTGATGCGTACACTTGCAGCCATTGGAATCTGCCTCAGCTGAGCCATGGACTCCCACTACTGGTATCAGCCTTCCATTCGCTCATTTTGGCGAGCAATTGTAAGACCCAAACCTCTTGTCAGCATCAAATTTAGTTAAATCCCTTGGGACTGACCATGAGTGTGCTTGGATCATTACTTGTTATTCCCTCCCTTAGGAAAATGACCAACGTCTAGCACTCCTAAATACACTTGAACTTGGTAGAAGCCATTTTTGCTATTGGAATCGTCTTTCTGGAGCATATTTCCTTTTCGAAACCCATTGATGTGSTACAATGTAATTGCTTGTGTTAAGTGTGGGCGACACAAGCCCGACAGGTTCGCCAAGGCTGCAACATGAGTCATCAATGTTGCATCAGCAAAGAGAGAAATCTTTCACCAGCTTAACCACCATAGGCCTTGGTCAGTTCGTTTCTGCGTAGTGAAGCACATCCCTGTTCAACTATTTACTTGAAATTGTCTGCCGTGTTGTTTGGGTATTCCAGTTTCAGCAGGACGAAGAAGAATAACCGAAAGTCTACAATGTCTAASAGATTTGCTTACATKTCTTCGCTAGRAAAAAATCAGCTCACTCCTCGTGGTATCACCTTTTGCAGAATTGCCAGAACTTGAGAGAGATGTCAGTTCTGTTGAGTCTACAGATCTCCCGGCATCTGATAGTGGGCAGGCATCAAAGTGGAAGCTAGTGCGCTGTGAAAATGGTATACCTTGTCTCATCACAGTGCACAAATCACATCTATAGTACAGACATGGTAACTGTCACGTTCTTTTTAAGTAATGATATCATCGGATCTGATTGTTTTTCTTGCCGAGCACGTCCTTTAGTGCAGACCTACTATATGGGGTTTCTTCAAGGCTGCAGCAATGAGATGTTTGGGTCTGATATGCAGGATTAAGGTTCTTTCAGGAAGCAGCAGACTCTCCTTTCGTATACAAGGTATGCTAGACTATCGCACCGAGGCCAGATAGCCTGACTTCGTTGATGGCTCTGGGAACTCATTTGCGAAGTTCACCTTCAATGAGCTCTTTCTTCATCAATATATACATTTGAGAATACGATCGTTTAGTGATTATGTCATTCTTGTGAACACGCGCAGCTCCCAGTAATGAAAGCAGTTGGAGTGGTGAAGGCTCCTGCTGATCAGATTTTTAATCTCATCATGGATTACGGGCCTGAACGGCAACAGTAAGTTTGATCGTGTTGATCAAGATTATTGTACGACATTTGACGAATTAAAACACTGTTGTAGTTTGTTTCTACCACCAAATATCATCGWTACAAGCGCCAGCCTTACTCTAATTATGTTTTTTTGATTCTGGTAAGTGAGGTGATTTTTAACTCGCTGCCGGTGTTCTCTCGCTTGGACTTGTCATGCGATTCAGATGGGACCACACTCTAGAATCTGCATCTGTAATAGAAGTTATTGACGGGCATTCAGATGTCCTGTATATACGCCTTCGGCAAGATTGGGGGTAAGTAAATAGAATTCTCGTCTTTCGTGGCACCTTAATGTCAATTAARTTGAAAATTCATTCATAAGGTCACGGAGGACCTCTCAAACATCGAACAAATACTGTTGCGTAGCATATAAATTGTTAAATAGAAGTAGGTACAAGATAGAAGGGAAATCTAATTTATTAATATCCCCAAGGTGGAATTAAAATGCACTAATCCCAATGGTGAGATTGTTCTAGCAAAAAGACTAAACCATATGGAACATTTTTTTTCTTAAAATTGTAAAAATTGCATGCAGAAATAAGTTATTTTTTCAAGAAGATGCTCCAATTGTCTGAAAAACAAGATGTCCATAACTTTCTCAAAACAAATCCAAATGGAATGAATCAATGGTTTCCATGTAGACAAAAATATAAACAATGAGAAAAAAAATTCAAAAAAAAAAAATTCAAATTTTTGAAACTCTTTTTTGCTGCCCCCTCTCCCCCCTTTCCCTTGTGTTGACTTGTTTTGGGCACAACTTTTGTTCCCAGGCACCGATTGAGAAATAAATTATATTCCCATGAAGCTAATTAGTATTCCTATCATCAAAAAAAGTTTAAGAAAATTAGGACAAAAATAGAGACCGTAGGTACATGCCTGAAATCTACCTTGTCCCCTGAAGGGACAAATGGTCCTTTACGGGTTAATCTAAAATGTAGACAAGATGAATTTCTTCATTCTGTTTGCATCTTTTGGTGGTTAGAGAACCACTAGTGAGTCATTAATTTTTCCTAAGCTGCAACTGTCTTGAACCAACAGAGTGTGCAGAGTGTATCTGAGCCAGCCTTGCCTCCTCCTGTTGATACTCACAAGCCACTCAGAATCAAGATTCGATCAGGTAAATAATTACTTTCTTTTGCAAATTGTATCAAGGATGCTGTCTGTAGTACACCTGTTGGTCAATGTGTGGAATACATAAGTTGTGTTGCAGTAAGTATTTCCAAGTTCATGAAAGAATTGAGCTCAGTTTGGATCTCCATATTCCTCACTATGGAATGACTCTACAGCCACCTCGGTCAATAGTATTCTAGGATTATTGATATACATATCCCAAATARAATTATTAATTTGAAGGCCTAGTTGAATGTTGGTCTAATTAAATGCTGGGGGCAGACTGTGGAACATTTGAACTGTCCAAATTCAGAGGCAGTGTAGACAGAGGGCCCTTGAAAGGCGGGAAGCATTCTTTTGCTGAACCTGAGAGCAATACCTTCCTTCTCAAGGGGGTGAATTCTCTTTCAACAGGATCAAGGGTGAGTTCCTTCTCTTTTTACTGAACGATCAGATCATTTTTATGAAGAGGAGGTGCAACTAGAGCATAGAATAGATAGCTTAAAAGTCTTTTGACCCTCATTTGTTGATTAGCGTGAAGTACGAGTGTTTTAACTTAGTATAATCCACTCTAGATATGAAAGCATTTGCTGTTCCATAACTGGATTTAGGAATCAACTGCATCTATCATTTGTGACGATGYTGATGGTCATGGAGATAGGTGTTAAGTTTTAAATGGTAAGCATCATGGACACAGACCATTGGCGGGTCGAAGTAAACACAACTTATTGGAAGACTTCCGCTTACTGTGTATTAAAGAGAAGAAGCCTAATGCGACCTTTATGCAATTGTTCTCTAGGCCCTCCTGAAGTCACTATGTGCTGCTCATTTTCTTCACAAATGTTGTCTGTTTTGCTTGATGATCAGGAACCTGCAGGCAATCCTTWCTGCAAACTGGTGGGGATGGATTGGTTCAAGTCCAAAGGCAGAATGGATCATATAGCAGGAAGGCCTCGGAACCCTGTGCAGGTGCGTTTGGTTCTTATGAGATATATTGCCAGGGAGGACTTTAGTTATATCTCAGTAAATGCCTCGCCTTGCTAATTTCCTTACGACACTGACGATCACTCGGACAGTTGAAAGGTGCGCAGTTGGTTTACTTATCTGAGTTTTGATAATGTTAATTCGGCRATGTTCAATATGCAGAGGGCTTTATCAAATGAAGGTCTATTTTTCTTTGTCGTCAATTTACAGGTACAGCAACAATTTMTGAACCCGCAAGTATGTGACTKTGAATTTACACTTGGTATTGTCAACTGCAATACATAAATTTGCATCTTCAGTAGAGTGGAGTTGCAGTGGGAAAATCCCTGTGATCATTGTTTTGTGTGACTTCGTGATTGGACTTAGCTCCTTGTCTTCTTTACCTTAATATCCATGAGGATATATGTGCTACCGTGGTTGTGTTGGCCAGTCTTCGAATGAGATTGGGAATTTTTAGATGACATTCATACAAAGGCTGGACAACACAACCACGGTAGCTCATGTATCCTCATGAAAACTATGATAAAGACGGCTCGTAAGGATGTGCTTGGGTGCATATTTTTGCTAGTGTCCAATTCACTTGCCGACCCTGCTCTTTTGTTTGCAGATTCCATACGCTTTAAATTACAGCTTGGTCTTCTACTTTGCTACTGAAGAGGAGATCACAGAAGGCTCTCTTCTTCACAGATTTATATCTGGAGACGATACCTTTCGAAATAGCAGGTTCTCCCTCATACCGGCCATTCCTGAGGTGGGTATACCAATGATCCTATTGTATAGTTGCACTTCTTTATGTCTGTTGTGCCGTTCCATTTCCAGAATTAGGTGAACTCTTGTATGCACATATGCGTTCCATACCCTGTGTCGATGCTTCAATCGTACAAAACTTGCAAAGTGYTTTTTCACGTGTCTATTGATCATTTATAGGGATCCGTAAATGTGTTTGGGAATGACAGGGTTCTTGGATAGTAAAGCAAGCTGTTGGAACTAAATCTGTACCCTTGGCTCAAATTGTGGAAGCCAAGTATCATGTCGGATTCAACTACATGGAGGTACTTAAACGTGATTATAAAATTTATCTTTGACTTCAAATACGGATTATACAGAACAAGTCTTTATTCACTGATAGCTACTAGGTACTCGGTGGTTTAGGGTAGCTTATACCTTATTCACTGATAGCTTGCTCTGGTTTAAGGTGTCACTAMCTTATAATGCTCTGGTTCAATTGTATACAAGGTAGTGACACCTTAAACCACCGAGTACCTAAAATGAACTCCTATTCTTGCACCTGTTGCTTCAAGGTTAAAATGTGTTGTTTCCTCGTAAGTCTATGACCAATTGTAGGAGCCACAAAGTGTGACTTTTATAACATATTTTCCAAGCAGCTGMAAATTCAGATTTTACTTGCAACATCTTTCACTATAGTTGACGATTGAACAAAATTTTCACGATGTGGCCACACGGAAGACACCGAAACGCCATGAACTGCCGCGACCTTAATCGTTCTCTACCATTCTTTCTTGGCCTGCTTTCGGAAAGATAATGAACCGAAACTGATGTCAAATTTTGTTCAATCTGGTGGCATCTACAGATAGACCTAAATCTTGGATCCTCAGGGGTTGTCCGTGGAGTCTTGACCTTGGTATTTGGCTACATATCTGCACTTGTTGTAGACTTGGCTTTCTTCATCAGGGTATGTAGTGACCTTCCATGTCAGCAGCTTTTAAAAGTCCTTTTCATTAACTGTTTCTCTGACATCGATTTTGGTATTTTTTATATTTCCGGACATTCAGCAAGGCTACTTGTTTTCTATCTATTTGTTCTGCYTATGGTTTGTTACAGAGATGCATCAGATTCCCATTACAATGTGGTGGATATGCTTCACATTCTAATCAGAAACGAAATATAAAAATACCACTGTTGAGTATTATTCTGCTGACTAAGCTGTATATATACTCTGATGATCTTGCAGGGAGAGACTGCTGATGAGTTACCAGAGCGACTTATTGGTGTGGGGCGTTGCTCACACATACAACTGGACAAAGCTGTAGAACTTCCTGCAGCCTAGAGGCGTAGAAAAGATCTTCCCTTTCCACCCCTAATACCGAGGATGAATGATTGCATTTCTATCCTACAAGGAAAGATTCTTTGCCATTCATCGGACGGAAAACGCCCTCGGCGTCGTTTAAGGGTTAACAAGATAAGTGCATTACTGTCTTTACTTTAGGCTAGAAGTTCATGGTGCAAAGAAATAGCCAATGAGAGATTGGCCATGAGATAGTGATCTAGAATAAAAAACGAAGTTGTCTCTCTCCTTGGAAGTAAGGGACAAAATCACTGTGGCATCTTTTGTGCCTTGCCATCACTTGTACAGTGTTGCCAACAAGGAGGACATTGGTCCAAAAAACAAGACCTTGTATACGTTAATCACAAGTGGGAAAAAGACACAAATTATGCCCAAAAAATTATTATCTTTGACATGCATTTTAAATGCATTGAAGTACACAAAAAATCTATGACATCAATGTCATTGCTATTTGTATTGCTATAATGCTTATTAACCATTTGTCCTTGTGGGGGACAAGGTAGATTTCGGGCATGTACCTACGGCCTCAATTTTTGTCATGATCTTTTGACTTTTTTTGTAAATAGAAAAAACTAATTAGCTTCATGGGAATATAACTTTTTTCTCAATCGGTGCCTGAGAACAAAAGTTATGCCCAAAACAAGTCAACACAAGGGAGAGGGGGCAAGAAGAAAAAGTTTTAAAAATTTAAACTTTTTTTTTGAATTTTTTTTCTCATAGTTTATAT
The DNA here is from genome assembly GCA_006891605.1 of Pleurozium schreberi. Classification (NCBI taxonomy): domain Eukaryota; kingdom Viridiplantae; phylum Streptophyta; class Bryopsida; order Hypnales; family Hylocomiaceae; genus Pleurozium; species Pleurozium schreberi. The sequence continues at coordinate 183,812 of VACF01000697.1, read as the reverse complement.
TTTTGTCTACATGGAAAGCATTGATTCATTCCATTTGGATTTGTTATGAGAAAGTTATGGACTATTTTGTTTTTCGGGCAATTGGAGCATTTTCTTGAAAAAATAACTTGTAGGATTCAATTCTGAATGCAATTTTTACAATTTTAAGAAAAAAAATGTTCCACATGGTTTAGTTTTCTTGCTAGAACAATCTCACCATTGGGATTAGTGCATTTTAATTCCACCGTAGAGATGTTAATAATTTAGATTTTCCTTCTATCTTAACCTACTCCTATTTAACAAATTTTTAAAGAATAAAAATTAAGTTTAAAAAAAAAATTCCTCACTAAATTCTCAACTCAATTCTCCACTAGAAAGATTTAAAGCTCAAAACTCTGCAGTGCAAAAAATTAAAGTTAAGAAGTTCCCAAGTCAAATAATCTAGTCCCACAATGTGTTGCAAAACCTGTTTTTACCACTTTAAACGCAGATATCTTGCAATCTATGTTGTCAAAAATTCTGAAATTTTTTCCACACATCTTCATACTAGTTGGGTGTAAGATCCTACGTTTAGATTTGCAAAAAATAAGAATTTCCAATTATTTTTATTCTTTGCTATAGAAATGGCAGTTTTGATTGTTTTTTTCACACAAAAAAGGCCTTGGTCCTTCAGGGGTTAAATAATATCAATGTTTCAAAAAGTATTGTCAATATTCAATTGTTGATTACCATTCTAATTAACAATAACTTTTTTTTAATGAAATTCCTTGCATTTTGTTTGTCGAAACTTGATTAGTGTGTATTCTAATGAATTATAGCTTTACATCTTAATAATTGTACCAATGAATTTCGTCCATCAAGAAGCCACTAAGAAATTTGAAGACTTAGTGAAAGAATCACTTCATTTTGATGGAATTCATTTTGCATTGTGTCATTGATGTCATTGATGTCATGCATCACTAGTTTTGGCTCTCCACAAGCTTGATATTTGAACACCACATCATCACCCCACGTGCAAACATTCCAAATGATCGTCATCAAAATTACAACAATAGAACAATTAAATTGCACAACAGTAATTGTGACCTCCAGTACATGCAATGACCTACATGTTCCTGATTGCTTAGCCACCCTATCAATTGCAGAAAATATACCGTCAAAACCAAAATAAAAAACCAAGAGTGAAGGGAAAAAAATGTCAAACCTGCAAGACAAATGCAAGCCAAGAGAAAGAAGGCAAGTCAAAGACAGTTGACTCCTTGCATTGCCACCATAGTCACATTTTCTCTGACTAATTCACATAAAAAGACTCACCCACCCCACCCTTAGCAAACAAAAATGACATTGTGTAGACAAACTGGTACTCTAAAATCTCTTCACGCATCAATTCATTTGATACTTCTAATAGGATTATGTTTATACTTCATTGCATAAACCCAAAATTTCATTTGATCAAGAGCGACAAAAACCAACCGGAAGGAAGAAAAAGGACCATTTGAACCTACTTTTGTTGTGGTCTCTAGGTGCCAACAAAGGAATGGTAACTATAATGAACCGGCATACCTGGTCATGGCAGATGCGGACAGAGGAATGGACAGGTGTACACGTTGTAGAACCAATACCCGTACTTCTTTTGATATACATTGTTGAGCATGTTTGGCAGCCTCTTATTTCAACAACGGACATCACAATATTTTTTGAAGAACATAAGAAAACCAATGGTTGTTTTACCTTCAATTTTGTAGTTTACACACTTGACCAGTACTTCATGGACTTTAGAGAATATGGGCCATGTACGCATCTGGCGGACACATTGTGTTCCCGAAACCACTTAGGGGTTAAATGGTCACTTTAAAAGCAGTCTACCTTTTTCTTTGAGTGCACTTTACTCTCGCGGCCAAGGTGAATTGACCCCCTCATTGTCCCTTATTTTCACCCTTGGAGAAAACACCGAAATTATTTTACCTACCACGTATGACAAAATTTGCAAATTCTGAATTCATATTTGCAATCAGAGGCCCCAAATTAGCTTGGGGAGGTAGGGAGGTGAAGAAATACAAAACTGACATGGCACAAAATAGGGGGCAATTTTTACATTTMCCTTGTGTCAMGGGMAATRARGGGCCAGGGTGAACTGCCACCCCTCATTGCCCCTGCCACAAGATAAATGTAAAAATTGCACCCTATTTTGTGCCGCGTAAGTTATGTGTTTCTTCGCCTCCACTAGCTAATTTGGGGCCTCTGATTGCAAATATGAATTCAGAATTTGCAAATTTTGTCATAAGTGGCAGATAAAAGAATTTCAGTGTTTTCCCTGGGGTAAAAAAAAGGGGGGCAATGAGGGGGTCAGTTCACCCTGGCCCTTTACTCGCACCCAAAACCTGAACTCCCGCAAAACAGTTGCGTACCGGAACAACTACAACTCACCTAAAGGCGGCTCCCCCGCAAGTACACCTGGAGAATGTACCAATCCCAATTCCCGAAGGTAAAAGATACCGTCCCAGCCGGTGTCCTGGGCTGCGACGCCTCGGTTGCCGGTAATATTCGTCCCTGCCTCTACGAGAGAGGGAGACTCCTCAAGCACGCACACACTCAAACACGCCCTGATYAAGTTATTCTCCCAGCACAGGCGCAAGTAATTGCTGCCGCTCCGATCTGACGCGGGCCTCTTTTGCATCGATCTGCGCTGATCTTACCAGATCCGCGCTGCCGCGCTCGCTACTCATCTCCGTCAGTTCCATTTGGAGGTAAGAATCGCGTCAGATGGTCGTTTCTCGCAATCGCTACGCCCCTTTTCCCATCTCTTTCCTTTCTCCGTCGTGCTTCGTTGGGAGCTCTCAGCGTCAGATTCTTAGAGAATTTCTTATCCCGGAAGTTTTGGTGTAGTTACAGGATCGGATTTGTTGATTTGCGTTTGTGCGGGGGTTTGGGTAGTTTTTTGTGATTTAGGATCAGTTGACAGGGGGATCGTGATGGTTTGTGGAWTTGTTGGAATTCGCGGGTTTTAGGGTTTCGAGGGAGGTTATGGTGCAGTAGCTCTGTTGCAAGTCGTTTTTGTGAAGATTCCCACTGTGACTGGTAGGGTAGATGCTTCGTTGCCACGGATGAAACGGATTATTTGGGAAATTGTAAAAGTCGTGGGGCTTGTATGGATGGCTTTTAGTTACAGTGCTCCAGAATCTGTTTATTGTGGCACTAGCATCTATTACGGGTAGCAGAAAATTCGAGAGTTCGGAAGATGTCTTTCGATGCAATGTGGCTCGCGATCGGCGAATATGACTTCAGAGAGGACCTCGAATCTGTTTTAAGCGCCGAAAAATCAGTGTCGGCCTAGACGTGTCAATCCAGTATRGGGTCGAAGTTAGGGTTTCAACATAATAGCTCTTCTGTAATCTAGAAACTTGAAGTAGTCAGRATTGAATCAGGTSTGTATTGGAAACTTATTTATMAGCCCTTTCATTATGRTATAAGAACATTAGCGTCTCTGCTTAATCCATTCCAGTGTGTCTAATTAGGAGGTACATCGACGGTTTCGTTTGGATAGTACTTCTTGTACGATTTGGGATGTGCTTTCCAGTTGTAGTGGAACGATTTATGTTTGAATTATAAAGGTGGATATTTTGTGATTGGGCAGCTCCTATTGGCAGATTTTGAGCGCAGTTAAAAATGGTCGCCAGCGAAAATGGCTACGAGTGCCAGCCTCTCCTTGGTACGCTCTATGGAATTCTCGTCTAATGTTGTCTTCCGTAACATATGCTTTACTGGAGAACGTTTGGAGACTTCGTTCATCGAAGCTGCTTATTTCTCAAGATCTTCTTTTGCTGCCCATACTCTGTTTTTAAACATACCTTTTGRATATTTCTTTGCTAATATACGAGTCGTGCATTTTGGATTATTTTTGGCTTTCATGSAAGCTGGAATCTTGATGAACCTAYGTGTTAGTTRTTTCTCTTAGCCACTCACAACCTTCACAATGTTGCGCAGAGTACCGAACTGTTTCAGGTGTGGCAGGTCCACTCGTCATTCTTGAGAAAGTGAAGGTTCGTTATCACRYWCCCCTAGAAAGTTGCTCCACATTTTGCGGCCCTTATCATCTTGCGGTTGCTATACTCTTTTCTGGAGTTGTATGGTATGGGATTGCCGTCGAATCTAAAGCACCTTTGCSCYTTGGTYACGGCAGGGTCCCAAGTACCAAGAAATTGTGAATCTCCGTTTGGGTGATGGCACGCGGCGCCGAGGTCAGGTCCTGGAAGTGGACGGTGACCGAGCTGTTGTCCAGGTCTGTTTCAGTTTCTGATTCTGGATTCTTTCTAGATTCTGAAGAACTCATAACTCTTGGGAATCAGAAATCATCCCGAGAATAGAATTCTTCTTGAGCATGAGAAATACAGAATTATTTTGAATTTGGCCGAAGCGTGACCCTCAAAACAATGAGACGGCATGCTACACCGAGAGCCTGGACTGGTAACTGATGTATTTTGGTTGCAGGTTTTCGAAGGAACCTCGGGCATTGATAATAAGCACACCACGATTGAGTTCACTGGAGAGGTAATTCAAAGCCGCCTTCTTTCTAGATCGTGAACTTCATTCTCCTGACTCATGGGCTCATTGGCATCGTATTAAAATCGAAATGTCTACATCATCGTTAGGTTTTGTTGCAGATGAAAAATTTCGTCATTCCTTTTATTGTCGTTCTCTAATTGGTTTCAACTCCTCAAAGGTTGTCTCCGCTGAGAGTGTGAGAGGGTCTCGTCGCCATGAGTCCCTTGCAAGATTTTGAATCAGTTCATGTTGTTGGTATGATACAGGTGCTGAAAACCCCAGTGTCTTTGGACATGCTGGGACGTATTTTCAATGGATCCGGGAARCCCATCGACAACGGGCCTCCAATTCTGGCCGAAGCATACCTTGACATTTCAGGTGCTTGCACTTGCCACAGCTTACAGTTGTTCATTGCTTGGAGTGTTTTGAAATGTTTTGTAGCCTTCGTATGAACCATTGTTGAAGAGGTTGCTTGATGTGACTTCAGGTGCCTCGATCAACCCCAGTGAGCGCACGTACCCCGAGGAGATGATTCAGACGGGCATCTCCACGATTGATGTGATGAACTCGATTGCGCGWGGTCAGAAGATTCCTCTTTTTTCTGCTGCTGGTCTTCCCCACAATGAGATTGCYGCTCAGATTTGTCGTCAAGCTGGTCTTGTTCAGCGTTTGGAGAAGGAAAAGAATCTCCTGGAGGTGAGATGATTGTCCACCGAGAAGCTCTGACCTGTGTGATTTTGAACGTCCAGGATGAAGTATGGTTGTATATTTATGGTGATTGACTGGTTCTTTTCTCGAGACACTTGGGTTCTCAGTTTCTGGGTTTGTTGGAGCGACTTCGTGTGAAAGACATTTTGCTGAATTGTTCGTGTGTGTGATCGACAGGAAGAGCCTGGAGAGGACAACTTCTGTATCGTTTTCGCAGCTATGGGAGTGAACATGGAAACCGCGACGTTCTTCAAACGTGATTTCGAAGAGAATGGTTCTATGGAGCGCGTGACGCTTTTCCTGAATCTGGTATTTGGCGTAGTCTTTTGTTTGTTGTTGATAGTGTCTTCCGTTCATCGAGTATGCATTCACCTTAGTCGTATGATGAGACAAGAGTTCAACAAGAACTGACTGCTGCTTGAGTTCCGAGCTTTAGTGACCTTGACGAGATGTTTTGTGAAGARTACCGATGTGTGATGTTTGTGATTGTTTTCTTGTGTATTCAGGCTAATGACCCTACCATTGAACGCATCATCACTCCTCGAATTGCATTGACCACTGCCGAGTACTACGCTTACGAGTGTGGGAAGCATGTTCTGGTGATCCTGACGGACATGAGTTCTTATGCTGATGCATTGCGTGAGGTACGCTTCTGGTGTTGTAGTTCCTGTTTTTGGTCGTGAAGTGATGAGAATCGGTGGGTTTTTGAATCATTCTTTGGTGTAGTTCCGCTCCGTTTGATGTGCTATTGCCGGCCGGCTTCCTTTTGGTGGGTGGTTTACGCCTCTGAGTTGGATCTCCATGCCGACGTCGAGTGTGCGTGATTGGTGATTCGATTCCCTTTTTCTTGTTGCCCAGGTTTCTGCTGCTCGTGAGGAGGTTCCTGGTCGTCGTGGATATCCTGGTTACATGTATACCGATCTGGCTACTATTTACGAACGTGCTGGTCGAATCGAGGGTCGTAAAGGCTCCATCACCCAGATTCCTATTTTGACTATGCCCAACGATGGTTCGTCCCACTTTTCGTCGATTCCCAGTATTCTAGATTTGGTTGGTTTTGTATTGCTCTTTTCTGGGTTTGTTGTCTGTTTGTTGTCTTGTGTTGCTTTTTCCATTTGGGTCTGTGGGTTTTCATATGTGTTGCGTCATGTGCAGATATCACCCATCCTATTCCCGATCTCACCGGTTACATCACAGAAGGTCAGATCTATGTCGATCGGCAGCTGCAGAACAGACAGGTAACGAATCCCTCCTTTATTCTAGTCCGGGATTTTTGGAGAACGTGTTTCCGTCTTTCCTTTGAGTGCCAGTTGCTGAATGGGCACTCAGCGTGTTGCTTCATGATGCAGATCTACCCTCCTATCAACGTTCTTCCATCTCTGTCACGATTGATGAAGGTGCGACCCTGGATGGTTCTCTTGTGGCATTCCTTCTGGGACATTTTTTTTCCAACGTTTCAGTGCCTTGTTAGTTTATTTTTCTAGTTTCTGTGGATTTCTGTTGGAGAATGTTCCATGTCTTTGTCGTCACCGAATTTTCGGATGGTGGCACCCGCATAGATTACTGCGTTTTTGTTTTGGGATGCGGTGTTGCATGGGATCTATATATATGACGCTGACCTGGTTTTTCGCTTTCGTGTTGCAGAGTGCCATTGGTCAGGGCATGACTCGCAAGGATCATTCCGAAGTCTCGAATCAGGTCCTTAATGTTTTTTTGTACCTTTTTCTTTGTTGTGTCCCACTGTGTTGCACAGCCTGATAAGGACTGGGACTTTGAATGAACTGTACAATGAATAGCTTTCTTCTTTTCTTCAATGGGACTGTTTTTGCATATGTGCATGCGTCGACAATACTATCCTGTTCGTGGCTGATGTTTGTAKGAAGGGTGTCATCATCCGACAAGTTATTTTAACGCCTTGTTTCGATGCAGTTGTACGCCAATTATGCCATTGGTAAGGACGTTCAGGCCATGAAGGCTGTGGTGGGAGAGGAAGCGTTGTCTTCTGAAGATCTGGTACGTCTGTGGTCCTTGTGTGGGGTTGCATTTGTGAAGCTGGAGTTTGTTGCTTTCGTTTTTGCTGCACGGTTTGGGTCCTGTTTTTTTCCGTGTGTTTCTGTCGACTTTTCGCTGAGCGTGTGTATATTTTTTTCTTGGCAGTTGTATCTTGAGTTCCTTGACAAGTTTGAGCGTAAGTTCGTCGCCCAAGGCCCTTACGATACTCGCGACATTTTCCAGTCGTTGGACCTTGCTTGGTCGTTGCTTCGCATTTTCCCTCGTGAGCTTCTTCGRCGTATCCCTGCGAAGACTCTGGACGAATTCTACAGCCGGAACTCAGACCATTAATCGGTGTGAGCCGAAGCTTTGGTTCCGGATTAAGGTGTTTTTTTTCTGGGAGGGGGGTATTGTAACATGTGTCATGCAGGTAAATTGCAATAATAATCATTGATCATAGTTAAGTTTTCTACATTCTCAAGTTTTCGCAACGAGCACAATTTGCAGTCTTTATTTCTTTTTTGAGGTAGTGTGGTTTGCAGAGGGATTGGTTTGGTTTTCAACTTCTCCTGAATGAGTTTCCTCCAGTTTTTTTTTAATGGTATATGGTGACCATGGGATCACGTGAKTTTGCGKTACTTATTTTTTKATTCACTTGTTTGTTTCGRAAYGCTTGACATTCACTGTASTTGWGTTTTGCATTTTTGGCTTGCTGTTTAGGAAACCTATTTTGGCATTCTAGATGCTCTTCAGCTTGAGCAAAGAACTTACTCCCTCCGAAGCACCAGGCACAAGCCCCTCAAAATCTTGTGGCTGGCTGGGAGAGATATAAAATGAAAATCAGTGGATTCGCTACAGTAGGCAAGTCCAGGACGATGAGGCCAATGAATGGCTTTCAAGATTACCGGAGAAATGAAGAATGCTCCTATTGGTTGAGAAATTGTATCATTCTTTGTAAAGTTATATGGTATTTGGGGTCTCATCTAACCCTAGAAGGGCCTTGGGGTCTCTCTACAACCCATATTTAGCTTCATGACTCTTCAAATATGATTTTAACATATGAATTGTGATACGTTGTTATTTATGTACTATGGTGATCATTAGTTTATTTTGTATTGAAAAGTATTTAGTCAAGTTTTTTTGAAAAAAGGCCACCGTATTGGTAATATTCTATAAGCCCACAAAGGGCTTTCAGATCCTTCTAGGGTTAATGTTCCAAGAAATTGTAGGGACTTGGAAGCCAAGATGGGTTTCTATTTTGGTTATACCCAATTCAACCTTCAACCTTCAAGTCCGGCTTACTTGACACCCAAACTCTCCAAAAGTATTGCTATATAGTCATTTTGGAGTGATGTGGGACTTAATGATTTCCCAAGTTCCAATTTTCAACTCTCCACCAATCAAATTTTGAGAATTCGAAGGGACTTGGATCTTGGAATGTAGGTTGTAGTGTCCTAAGTGCATTGGATATTCATTGTGTACTATTTGAAGAAAAAATGAATTAGTTAATTCCAAAATGTACTAAAATTATGCAACTTTAAACGATTATTAAAATAGACTTTAATAGCTCCAAGTGGATGATTTATTACAAATAGGCTAACAAACTCTTTGGTTCTTACTAGTAGAATCATGGTCTTGATAGAGGCTAGCCAAATGACCACACAAATTTTCCAAAGTTGTTCTTAAGATGTAGATCACTTTCTTCCTTAAAGCCATCACATGTCATTATTATACATAAATTAAAAATTTATTAAATTTTTTATCTCATCAATTTTATGTCAATACAAAAAATGGTTTAAATTGTTGACAACAAAATAAATCCTACAATTAGGTGTGCATCACAAATCAATATGTGTCAAATCAAGTGTTATACTAAATTGATTCACCAAAGTCCCTTAACAAGTCTCTGAATTCTACAGAGTAATATCTTAGCCAATGTATGTATAAATAGACTATCAATTTTTGAACCCATGCACCTTTAGCAAGTTAGGTGGCAATCCTTTAGCAATATGAAGCATGGTCCTCGCACTTGGCAAGTCCTAAACTATAGTAAATTATGGTAGTTTAAATTTTTTTTATCTTCTAATATAAACAAAGATGATGGTCTATGCATTTTTTTCCAAGATCAAAACCTTAAAAAAAATTGCTTAAGTATAGGATGAGCTAGTTGTAGAAGCAACAAAAAGGAATCTAGGGTGAAGACTAGGTTGTGCAATATTTCATATATTTAAACTGGATGGTTCACCATTAAAGATAACTATATGGATTTCAGAATTCATAATTCAAATGCTACAAACAAAATTAATGTGGAATCCTCAAACAACCATTATTCATGAATCCCCATAAGATAACAATCCATTGCCGTCAAATGATCTACAGTGGTGACCTTGGAAATACTCCCATGCGGGTTTTTTTTGGGGTTTTTTCAGTATATGAGATTTGGGCCACAATCAATGTCTTACATGTTAGTAATGGAGTGAATAGAAATCTCATTAGGAACTTCCAACTTTTGACGGTAATTCATTGTAACAATTGATTTTTTAGGCCTTTCATGTTAGAAAATATTGTGACTTCATTAGGTAGTAAGATGAGCATTATGGATTCAGATTTTTTTGGTTATGGGATAGTAGGCGTATGTGTGCTGGCTATTACAGCCACTTCATGGTGCATAGTGTAAAACTATGCACCATGGAAAAAAATTTAATTTAAAATTTTTTAGTTTTTAATTCAACCCCTCTCCCCTTTCAAAAATTTTAGTTTTAATTTTTTTTTGGGGGGCGGTTGAATTAAAAATTAAAAAATTTTAAATTAAATTTTTTTCCACTCCTCACCCACCCTCTATCACCCTCCCCTTCTTGTAATTTTCAAGGGTGGGTGGGAGTGCAAACAATATGGGATATATCCCATATTGCACTTGTATTTGTACAGTATCAATACCCGTATATATTCCAATATGTATCTGTATCCGTATCCATATCAGTACCCGTATCAGTACCGTATTAGTACCCAATCCCGTATCTGTATCCATATTCAAATTTTTTTGAGATCAATAGTTTTGAGGGGGGGGTTGTAATTTTTTTTACAAAAAAACCAACGGTTCTCGTTTTTTAGCAGGGAGGGGGGGTTGTTAATTAATGCAAAACCTGTGACTTGCCACTTTTGGGTGCATAGTCTATACACTCTTTTAGGCCATGACGCCCTAAACATTTCAAAAATTCCTAGCAAATTCATACTTCGTCACAAAAAAAATAATTTCAATTGCACTTGTTGTTTCTCATACTTGTCTTTAAGTGGAAAAAAATTTGAAAAATTTCAACAATAGCATGAAGCCAAACTCTAGATTTTGACCACAATGGGTTGTTCTATCTTACAAAAGCGGGGATTTGACATGAGTTTGGAATTGAGAGGCCACTATTATATATAAACTAGTCCATCATAGGAATCAAACTTGCCATCCATATGGAAGGAGGAGGCAAGGGATATAACACACAATATACAATATAGCTTGATTGAGAATCAACATCATTATTGTTACATTATTATTATCATTATTGAAGAGAAAAGAAGCATTAATGGTGGAGGAACCTCTAAAAAGAAACCAATATTGAAAGCCTTCAATGGAAGAGTGAAAAGTACGAAATTACACTTCAAACATCAATTATAATAAGGGCTGACTTAATCATCAAGTCCAATGCACAGATTGTTCAAGAATTTAACCCCATAATAGAACCATATTTAGGAGAGACAATTTAGGCATTTTTAAATGAGAATATTTTGGACATGCAACTTAAACTCAATAATTGGAGATGGAAGTAGAGGGAAGCTATTTTGTGGGGTTGTTTTTTGGCTATTTGTTATCAATTTGCACCTAAATTATAGGCCCTCCACTAGGCCTTTAGAACATCTATAGCAAAATCTTGGATGAAATTGCCAAAAACTCCAAGTTAATAAAAATTAGATGAAATTGCTAGGTTGTGGATTAAAACATAATTATGAATATGTGATATGTGCTAATGTGATATTTTCTATCCAATATGTGGATGAAGGTTGAAATTTGTTTCACCACTATAACATTTAATAACACCACTCTAGCACTTAGTGAAAAAATAAAAATAAAACCCCTCACTTGGACTATCAATGAAGATTGTTTCTTCATTTCAAAAAATTGCTAAACATTAAGGGAGATTTGGAACTTTAGAAAATTGTTTTAGGCCCATTCTCCAAGTTGTGAACTAGCCATATTGGTCAAAATAAAATATAATTTATATATATATATATATTTTTTTAAAACTGTTAAAATATTAAAAAATAATCATTTTGGAAAAAAATATTACCAAATTAGTCAAATATTATTATTTGATGTGGTAGTCACTTGACCACATCAAGCTGCTTATGTGGCAAAGTTCCTAGAATTTCCACAATTTATGAACTTGAGGTCTTCTGAAGGCCTAAAAATCCTCTAAGACTTCCACTCCACAAGGACTACAAACCTCAAAAGCAAAAATTGAAAGTTGCAACAAGCGGATTCCATGGGACAACATGCTAATTGAGAAAATAAACTTTACACTACAGGACAATCTAACCACAAGTTAGAATGATGATCAAGACAAATATTTATATTTAAGCTTAGATTATTCACTTGCAAACTATGCTCATCAATGTTAATTCAACTCCCAAAAATTTGCAAGATTGCAAAATCATAAGATAGGTGTTTTTCTACAAATTCTTGTATTTCCAAAAATTAAATTCCTTGTCTCCCAATGATGAATGATGATCACTAAAAAATAGATGGAATCTTTAGAATTGATCAAAGGAATACAAGTATCTTGATGAAAAGMAATTTCTTTCCAAAATGACTATTATACGGTGCATTCCATTGTTGCTACACCAAAAGAATATTAGACATTGATGGAAAGATTTTGTCAAGATCTATAGTCCAAGCTCAGTCATTTGACTTGATAGAGAAAACAGAAAAGATTGCCACAAGCTAGGGGATTGCCCTTGCAAGCATTGTTAGTGCAATGTTAGAGCATCCCCACTAGAGACTTCTCTATCCCTATCCCCTTCATCTAGAGAGATGGGGATAGGGAAGCAAAGCCCTACCATTTCTTCCCTGAAAGTTCACTATTTCAAGCACTTTAGCTCAAAAAGAGCAATAAGGTGAAAAAAATATAAAATCAAAGAAGTACATGTCATAGAAGCATGGTGAAAAGAGGTTATAGGTTATTGCTTTTTAGTTCCCTAAATGTCCTCCAGTATAGGAAATTCAACACACACACCTCCCTAATTTTTTAGGAACAAGGAACATTGGTGGGGGGATTTTTTTCCTATCCCGGATGAAACTCATTGGGATAGGGATAGAAAACACCCTTGGTGGGGATGCTCTTAGTCTACTTACTTCACACATCAACATAATAGTGGCAATCATTTGTACAGGCTCTCCTCTAAAGAAATTGATTCGCATAAGTGTAGGGGTATGATCAACACTCCTCTATCAAGTACTAAGTATATAATTGGATCTAGAAAAAATAAGGTTTGGTTCTACACTAAATAGGGGTATTAAGGAGACCAAATAGGTAAGGGGACTAAATGAGAGAAACTATAATAGATGTTCGAAAAATGATGTATACCACGCGGACACTTCAGTCACTGTTGATGTACAACAAAGGTAGATATTTATATAATGTGAAATGTCAATTAATTAGTATGGGTCCCCTTAATACTCTTATTCAGTGTAGATGCTAAAAAGTTTAAACAATTTTTTTTGTCCCCATTAAAAAAATTGCAAAAAGCCATCTCCCAAAAATTTGGCATCTTTTTTTACAATTATTTTCTGCATGGGACTCTTTGCACTTTTCCRAGTTCAACATGAAAGCAGAACCGCAAGACTCAGCGGATCTCCAAGGCACCAAAATACCGTTCCAAAAGCCGGATCCCCGCCAGAACAAAAGGAAGTTACCGGCCRAGACGGTGACCGGGGCCGCGACGCGTCGGCTGCCGGTGACCCCGTCCTTCCCCTAACGAGAGAGAGTTCACAAGCGCTCCCACGCAGACACGCGCTCGGTCTTCTCGCAGCACAGGCACAATCCCTGCCTCTCGGATCCATCGCGGGCCTACTTTGCATCGACTTGCGCTTCCAGATCTGCGCTGCCGCGCTTGCCGCTCATCTCAGTTCCATTTGGAGGTAACAATGTTGTTGAATGATCGTTTCTCGCGATTGCTACACCCTTTTCTTCTCCATTTCTTTGCCTGCTCGTGCTTCGTTGGTGCTCTCAGCGTCAAATACTATCAGAATTTTTTATTCCGCAAGTTTTGGTGTAGTTAGAGGACCCGGTTTGTTGATTTGCGTGTCCACGGGGGTTTGGTATTTTTCGTTGTGTTTAGGATTGGTTGACAGGGTGTGATCGTTATGGTGTGGATTCGTTGGAATTCGCGGGTTTTAGGGTTTCGAGGGAGTTTATGGTGAAGTAGCTCTGTTGCAGGTCTTTTTTTTGTGAAGATTCCGATTGTGACTGTTAGGGTAGGTGCTTCTTTGCCACTGMAGAACACGAKTAGAGTACCTCGGAAAATTGTTAACTCCTTAGAGCTTGTATGGATGGCTTCTATTTACATTGCTCCAGAAGCTGTAGCAGAAATTTTGAGAGTTAGGAAGATGCCTTTCGAAGCAATGTGAGGTGCGATCGGCAAACATGACTTGAGAGAGATTTCGAATTTCATACTAGAAAAGCCTTTSTCTCGTCAATTTCAGGTGTACATTGGAAATTTTAATACTGCAACGTCACTGAGGGGCTAGCCTTGTCCGTTCAGTATTGAGTCGAAGTGAGGGTTTCGACGTAAGAGCGTGCTGTTGTGTAAGTTAGAAACATGAAGTAGCCAGGAATTTGAAGTGCATTGGGAATTCGTTTTTGAACCTTTTTATTGTGGGCTAAGAACATTAGCGTCTCTCTCTAATCCTTTTGATTGTCTTTAACTAGGGTGTACGTCGACCGACGGTTTCGTTTGCATAGTACTTGTATGATTTGGATGTGATAACCCTTTGTAGCATAACGATTTACGACTGACGGTGGATTTTTTGTGATTGGGCAGCTCCTACTGGGAGATTTTGAGCGAAGTTAAAAATGGTCGCCAGCGAAAATGGCTACGAGTGCCAGCCTCTCCTTGGTACGCTTGTGGAATCTTCTTCCAGTGTTATCTTCTCTATGTCATATTTTGGCGAGAATGTGCGAAAACTTCATTCATCGAAGTTGTTTGTTTGTCAAAATCCTATTTTTCTGCTCATACTCTATTCTTAAACATATCATTAGAGATCCTCTTTTGCTATTAAATAGATAGTGCATTTTGGATTGGTTTTGGTTTCCATGCCAGGTGGAATCTCGATAGAGGTCTGAGCTACGTACTTATGTTAGCCACTCACGACCTACACAATGTTGCGCAGAGTACCGAACTGTTTCAGGTGTGGCAGGTCCACTCGTCATTCTTGAGAAAGTGAAGGTTCGTTATCACGCACCCCTAGAAAGTTGCTCCACATTTTGCGGCCCTTATCATCTTGCGGTTGCTATACTCTTTTCTGGAGTTGTATGGTATGGGATTGCCGTCGAATCTAAAGCACCTTTGCCCTTTTGTTTCGATGCAGTTGTACGCCAATTATGCCATTGGTAAGGACGTTCAGGCCATGAAGGCTGTGGTGGGAGAGGAAGCGTTGTCTTCTGAAGATCTGGTACGTCTGTGGTCCTTGTGTGGGGTTGCATTTGTGAAGCTGGAGTTTGTTGCTTTCGTTTTTGCTGCACGGTTTGGGTCCTGTTTTTTTCCGTGTGTTTCTGTCGACTTTTCGCTGAGCGTGTGTATATTTTTTTCTTGGCAGTTGTATCTTGAGTTCCTTGACAAGTTTGAGCGTAAGTTCGTCGCCCAAGGCCCTTACGATACTCGCGACATTTTCCAGTCGTTGGACCTTGCTTGGTCGTTGCTTCGCATTTTCCCTCGTGAGCTTCTTCGGCGTATCCCTGCGAAGACTCTGGACGAATTCTACAGCCGGAACTCAGACCATTAATCGGTGTGAACCGGAGCTTTGGGTTGAAATTAGTGTATATTTCCTTTTTGTTTGTTTTATTGTATTATTGTTTCTTCCCTAAGTTGCGGAATCAGACCAATGGTCTGAATGCTGTCGTCTTTATCTGATGCAGAGTTCCTCAATCCTTTTCTCGACAGTTCGTTTCYATGGTTGTCTTATSTTTTYGCTRCKGGTATTCGTAATATTTTTGTTGATTTTTGGCRCTTTWGTGTTTCAATTTTTGTCAAYGTTCTGGGAGTGAGTTTTTGGAWTCTCYTGATTGAAGCTGGCSGGTGGATCGTGGCYTAGGGTTTCCTCTGACGTCAATTTTAGTCTTAACCCTTAAGCGCCCGAGGTGACTGAAAGTATGCCCACATAGTTTCGAATTCCAATTTGAGGCACCAGATCTGAAGTCATGATCTCTCATGTTCCAAGGTGAATTGCTCCTAAATTTTGCATCCCACTTTCTGAGCAGATGTCTTACTGTTTTCAATTGTCACTTTCTAAGGGTGTACCAAATGTTGAATAGTTAATTCCGCCCTTGATCATTAATGTACTAGGGGGACCAGAAGTCCCTCCCCACCCAACAGAGTCTCGAAGTCCAATTTGAAGTGCTATAACTTTTGCATGTGATGTCCGAATCCAATCAAACAAGTTTTGGAGGCATGCACTCTCTTTTCTAGTATAAGGATAAAACTTTTAGATCAACCCAAGATGTATTCTTTTATTGAAAGGCATTCAAAGTGCATAGGTTCAATTTGAGTTTACCAAAGTGCACTTTGAAGGTTGCAACTATGGGGGCTTGTATCTCCTTCATCCAATGTTGATTTTCAATAGAAGCCTAATAAATGTGGTAAACTTTTTATGTCAATTCAAGCTATGGATGTTTGAGAGCAATTCAAATTTCAAAATTTGGACATTTTTGGATTACAATGAACTTTGGGGACTTATTTATTTTTAATACCATGCAAGTTTCCAATCATTTTTTTGGAAAAATCGTGCATATAGTTTTACTTTTGTGTGGTTAAAATTTCATATTAGTCCAAAAAGTTATGAGAGATTGAAAAGTATTTTAATAGAAGGAGGTTCAAACACGAGCGTTTCTTGCTACTTTTTTTGATGTTTTTTTCACATTGTAGAGCCATTTTGTAGATACAATGAGTTAGTTGAACGATATTTTCTTTAACCAGTGTAATTGTATATTGGTTTTGAAGCACTTTATAGTTTAACCCCTCAACGTCCAAGGTCCAACTATGCTTGAAAGCATCCTCCTTTTGCAAGTGTTAAAAGTCTCACTTTCAGTCAGTTATGAAGATCTCAACCGAACAATATTGTAGTGTGCATGTTGTAGATGTTGTGGAACAAATTTGGGGTCATTTGACTATATAGATTGAAATATTATAATGTTTTAGTGTTACAACAAGCTGCTGTGTTGCTGTGTTAAAAGTCTGACTTTCAGTGAATTATGAGGATTTCAACCGTACAATATTGTAGAGTGCATGTTGTAGATGTTGTGGAACAAATTTAGGGTCATTTGACTGTAGGGATTGAAAGATTATAATGTTTTAGTGTTAAAAAAAGTTGCTGAAACTTTCTTAAAGACACATTTGGAGGTGGGATTTGATTTCTAAACCAACTCAAATGAAAAAATTTTAAACCACAATGTGAAATTAAACCAGAATATAAAGACTTTGGTGAAAAAAATATTATTAAAATGACTCATTGTGTTTGCAATATAGATTTGAAATGTCAAAAATAGTGAACAAAGTAGCAAAAATCACATCCGTGATTGAACCTCCTTCTACTCAAATGCCTCTTAGTCACTCATAACGTCTTGGATGGATATGAAATTTAAACTACACAAACTAGATTAGTAAGAGAAACTTTTCCAACAAAAATTATTGAAAAAGGATCATATACGAAGAAGTTATGAGCTCTTGAAGTTCACTGAGATGCAATAATTTCTAGATTTTGAACTTTGAATTCCTCCCGAACATTCAAAACAACTTGGTTGGCATGAAACTTTTACCATAGTAACTAGACCTTTATGGGAACGAAACTCAACAAATTTTATTGAAAAAAATCATTTGATGCGAAAGATACAATCTCCTGAAGTTGCAGGCATCACAATGCAGTGTGCTGAACTTAAATTGAACCTGAGAATTGCGAATGCCTTTCACAAACTCAATACGTCTTGGATTGATCTGAAAAATTTACCATAAAACCTAGACTACTATGCGCAACTTTTCCAACAAGCTTTAATTAAATCAGACATTCGATGCAAATGTTAGAGCGCTTCAAAGTGGACTGACAGTTTGTGCAAGGACACTTTTCGTCCGCTTGGGCGTTGAGGGGTTAAAGTGTTTGCATTTGAATATGTATAGTAATCAAGTTTCACCTCCAAATGTGTTTCTAGGAAAATTTCAGTATCTTTTTTCAACTCTCCATTATTATAATCTTGCAATCGATGTGACCAAACAACTTCAATTTTAATTCATGTCACGTACACTATATATACTACAAGATTATATAGTTGAGATTTCCATAGCTTAGTAACATTTAGACCTATAACACTTCAAAAGCAATGTTGTTCTTAAATTGAAAGAGGCCTTGGCATTTGAAGGGTTAATAGCATTTATACTTCAAAATTTATGATTATTTTAGACCCTAACAGGTCTTGGGCATTTAGGGATTGAAAGAAGAGGATTTTTTAAAAACTTTAGAGTTTTTTTTTCCGATATAGAAAAATATCTCATATAATCACCATATGGCTTGGAAAATTTACTCATAATTCTACAAATGAATTTCCCAAAGAAATTGAATTTCTTTTGAAAGACTATTGTCAAGCAGCGTACTGGGGGCATAAAAGAGCAGCTTCAGGGTGTCAAATTAAATATTTTATATGAATAGTAGCTAGAAGATAGTTATGGAGGAATGTTTTAATAATAAATATCCTCCTTTCAGAAGAATGGTATGGTCTTTGTCAGTGGTCACTGTTTATATCCGCTTTGTATTGTTAAATTACCCTGATTTTTTCCCAAATATCATTTCTCACCATCATATTTTTTTCAAATTGAAAATAGTTTAAGAGTTCAAATCCTCTAATGTCAAAAAAGAATTCAAAAATTTAGACATTGTTTTAATTATTTATATTTTGACCAAGCTTCTAGGAAGTCAGGATAAGTATTTGAGGTCACAATTCAGATTAATAAAATTTTAAATCTCATAAATTCTTTATTAAATTTTTTTGAAAAAAGTTTCTCTTTTTCCATTTTGGAATAATTTTGAAAATTTTGTACTTGTGTAAAAAATTCTTTTCCACCAGAAAAATTTGTTAAATTTTTAAAATGCCTAATTTTCATTTAAATTTTTGAAAAATCATTTTATACAAGTGTGTTACTTGTATATCAACATGTCTAAATTTTTTTGGAAAAAATAATCTAATTTTTAATTATTTAATGCAATTTTTGTAAGTATAAAAACTATTTTGAAAGCCACTATGCATATTATTATTTTTATTGATAGGCAAAATTATAGCAATGGCTAGCAATGATTTTAAAGTTTGAAGTTCAAGTGCTCCGATGTGCACAATTGCACTCCATTCATGACTCTTGATCAGAAATTAATTGTGTTTGATTCGCTGTCCGATCGAGAATTGAAAGAAAATTGCGGATGCAGGCAGGCTTGTTTCCAACCTTTGCTCTAGCTCGCTCATGTGCGTCTTTTGATCGAGCTCATTTGCTGTTGATCGTTGCTGTAGGATGAATCCCGCTCATTTGGCTGAGATTTAGATCATGGGCTTCAGCTCCTACATGCAATGGAGTTTCCTGGCCAGACTTGAGCTTACGAAGACTTGAGGATTCATGCTGCGCGCTTCTTCAAACCTCGTCTTTCAGTTATAGATCAATCTGTTGTTCTTTCTTTCTTGATTGAGTAAGAAATAGTCAGCTGTGTCTTGAAGTGTCTGAACCTGTTGAGGCGACTTGATAAGTTTTTTGCGAGCTTTGTAAGTAGTGCAAAGTAGTCACTCCTTGTAGTCCTGAGAGTACTATTTTGGACTACTTGGAGTCCTTATGGAGTCCTTGTGCAGTGCTTGTGCAGCACTTAGAGCAGTGAACTTGAAAAACCCTAAATCCTCGTCCAGGCTCCCTATAAATCTGAAGCAGCCGTCAGTTCGGACGCACAACCTCTGCGGCGGTCCCTTGTGAGCACATTGTATGAGACTTGTGTGTTAGTAGGGAGAGAAGTCATGGAGCAGATTGAGGTTGTCAAGGGTACTCTTCCCAAGCCCCTCCTTGACCGGATTCAAAGCAGCCTTGTGAAAAATCTGGAGCTCGCATGTGGTGAGCTTGTCTCTCACGTCACCACCAATATCTCTTGCTCCCAGGTCAGACCCGCTTTTGCTGTATTGCAGAGCTAATGTGTACGCGATCACGCCGTCTCGATCTCAAGTCTTACTTCTGATTGAATGCTGTGTATTCCACAAGTGCATGCGATGAGTTTCTGACCCTTGGAATTTCGACTTTGTTGCTGTAGGTGGTGCAGCAGCTCACCGACCCTCACAAGACACCGTTTGCCAAAAACTCAGAGAAGGCTCTGCGCTTCAAGAACGAGGGCAATGCGGCTTTCGGCTCTTCCTCTTTCCAACAGGCACTCGAGTTGTACACCCAGGTTAACTGCAAGTCCTCTTCTACATGGATCATGAAATTGGGCTTTTCTCTTCTATGTTTTTSGTTTGCTACGGCTATCTGCCACGTCTAAATTTGCAGTGAGAAGTAACTGGAGTAACCTGGACGTGGTATTTTCTTACATGGAAGCACTCCGCTTGCGGTGGGTTTTTTGTCTCCCCATGAGGTTAGATGATTAAGCTTAGGGTAGGAACTGGGCTGTAGATCTCATAGGCCCAAAGAAGTCCAACAAAATCAACCGTTTTTTGCTATCCTTTGGAGTAGTCTAAGTAGTTYAAGGACATTTCGGTCCCATGAAATTGAAATTTGAGAGTGACGCTGACAGTCAATTAAACTCACGTTGGCCATGTTCGTGTGTCACTTGGTTGTTTTGTTGTTTGCGTAGGGTTTAAGATATGCTCCTTTTTGTGGCCCTGACGCGTCGCTTTTGGCAACTCTCTATGTCAATCGAGCTGCTGCATTACATGTAAGTCGTTTATAGCCTTTTGGTTTTGAGGAGTTAGGACTTGGAACATTGTGAAACTCTTTGCACTGATGATCTGTACAATTCAAGCCTTAAGTCCTAAAGCTTGCTGGACTTGATGCAGGCTTTGAAGCACTTTATGGCAGCACAAAGAGATTGCACACGGGCTATTGGKCTGCAGCCTGGGTATGCGAAGGCGTGGTATAGATCAGGCCAGGCTTACGCTGGCTTGAAAGTGTGGAGCAAGGCCATAGAAGATTTGGTCGAGGCTCTCAGGCTTCAGACATCAGCGAGTGGAAGAAACCAGGTTTCAAGAGAACTTGACCGAATTAAAGCTTTGGAGAATGCTGATAGATACGGCATGTTGGATGAGGACATAGACTGTGGAGCAGGTATCTCCATATGAAGTTGATTTCCTATGACTTTTTCATGCCATTCTCGAGTTTCACTGGAACTACTACTATAGTGATAGTCAACTTCGTTTTGTTACGTGTTTTTCAGTCTATTTTACTCGTCTTGCAGTAGTAAAAAGTGACCACACCTATTTGCACAGGCCCTGAACCATGGACACCGGGAGAAGTTTGGCCCGAGGATGGAGTCTCTCCTTCCTGGGCCCCTGAAGATCAGTGGGGGATGCACGCACGAAAAGCAATTGAAGATGGCATGCAAATCCACGAAGAAGAACCGGTTGCCGCAGTAAGTTATTTCGTTTCCATCAAGCTAAGGGACGTCCGAGGCCTTCGCGGTATCCTTCCACTCATGTGTTGATTGTTGTTCAGTGAAGGATGAACCAGGCTGGCGCCCATATTGATACATTTTTTTTGTGAATTGTGCAGGTCATTTTGGAGGAATACCGAGAAACTCGTTGCCACTTTTGTTTTGAGCCTCTGCAAGTAGACCCTGTGCCATGTTTGGGGTGTGCCATGCCCGTGTACTGCGATGAACCATGCTTAAGTGCTGCCTGCGACAAGGATGGTGCGCAATATGGTGAGCACATGCATGAGTGTGGGGGAGGGACCTGGTCAGTTCTTTTGCCAACTGATGTCGTCTTGGCCGCACGCTTGTTTGCCCGAAGTCAGTGCAATGCGAAATTGGGCAAGAAGCTCTATGGGCTTGGCCACCACTACGATGACATGCATGCCTCCAAGGTGGACATGCTTGTCATGGCGACTGTTGTGGCACTCTGCATGCGTAATGCTGTAAACAATTTCAAACAGACGTCGGGAAACATAGCAAAGGTGCGCATATGAGTTGGAGGATTTGGGAAACCCTGGAAGTCCAAGTTTTTATTTTAGCAAGTGCTATCCAAGTTCATCATCGCAAGATTTTGTAGCAGTTACCGTAATGCTGAGCCTATTTTCTGTTGCCCTGCAGCTCGTGCGATTGCTTGCAATTGTTAGAGCAAACGGAATGGCTATAACTGCTGTGTACCTGCCTCCTGCTGATCCYTCGTATCCCCGCACTGAGGATTTGAAGGTTTGTCTCGAATTTACTACCTAAGGCAGTCTAGTGTTTTATATTGTATACGTGAATCTCTCGTACTTGATCTCGTAATAACTAATTCTTGTATGACTTTTCACTGACATACTAGTCGGAGTTGGTGTGACAGGTGAGCATTGCCCAAGGAGTATATGCCTTAGGGAGTAAATTCAACCACTCATGCAAACCCAATATTCACGCATCATTTAGGTATCGACGTCTGAAAGCCTATACCATAGTTGCTGTGAAGAAGGGAACTCAACTCAAATTGAGCTATGGAGCTGCTCAAGTGAGCCACCCCAACCTGCAATCTTCGAGCATGTCGCCATTGGATGCTATCAGAAGCAAAGGATTTGTGCAAATATACACTCTCACAAGTTCTGCAATTCTTTCGCAGGTGGGTGAAATGAGGCGTGAAGAGAGACAGGCCTTTCTTCAAGAGCGCTACTTCTTCACATGCACATGTCCTTCTTGCAAAGAAGTCACKCAACCAGAGCTCYTGTKTGCTTTCCGWTGCGCCAAACCARGTTGCAATGGRGTGGTGSCAAGCCCAAGTTTCCTACAGCACCCGGACCAACGTAGCGCCATGGACATCGACACATCGGAGGTAAGTAGATTATTTGTGCTTGGAACCAAGAATGGCTCTTTAAAGTTTGATCGCAGTAGGCTCTAACCTCTCCTTGTTTCACCCATGCAGAGGAATGTGCCCAAACCTGGCGTTTGTGCATCATGTGGGACTGCAA
Source organism: Pleurozium schreberi (assembly GCA_006891605.1). Classification (NCBI taxonomy): domain Eukaryota; kingdom Viridiplantae; phylum Streptophyta; class Bryopsida; order Hypnales; family Hylocomiaceae; genus Pleurozium; species Pleurozium schreberi. The sequence goes on along the minus strand of VACF01000697.1, from coordinate 161,171 downwards.
TCGACCTTGCATATTGTACAGATGCGGCAAAGACAGTTATGGAAGACCTTGACAGGTTCACTTCAACCAAGTTCTTTTTATTAGCAGATTGTAGTATTTTCGACAAGTTCTCGTTTTCTTGGAGTCTTGTTGCTGACAAGTATACCTGCTTTGTAAAAKTTCCTATTGTATGCTACGACCTTTTGTCATGAAGTTAATTCAGTGAAGGGACTTSAAGTGTGTTCTTTCCCATCATTCTGTGCAGACTTCGACAGAATCTACGTTCACTGCCGACGCACTCAACGTTCAAATTGCATGAAGCACTCAACCTTTTGCAGCGGTGCCAGGGCATCTTCCATGCATCTTCCAAAGAGATGGCCAAGGTACGCTTCTCCAAGATCSAACTTATTTTGTGTCATTTCCTAGTTGCTCAAGCTAAAACTAGAATTTCCAAGYCAATGAATGGTTATTGTAACTTTCTAACATATTGTTAGAACTATTATATGATCTCTTCTTTTATTGTACCTTCCTAAATGATAATGTTTGATATGGATGTCTCCATCAGAAGCAATTACTGTTAGGCATGTGGGCATTTCGATATTTTTTCACAATGCAACAGTACTGCTTTTACTAGATACGTGTGAGCATTTTAAATATCCGTCTCTATTTATTGGGAGAGATTAAGCACTGTTACGCAACGGTTCGAAAGTCCAAAAGTAATGAAGCCATATGAAAATGAGACATGCGTTAAGAGAATCGTTTTAAAGGTCATATGAGAAGGCTCCTCATGAAAAAGCTCTACAATAAGTTTTTACTTGGACAGAAATACTCGCGATTGAGGTAGAACCACCCATTACCAACCAGTGCCCCATAGCCAACCATAGATTGACTTATTTCCAACCAAGGCTAGAATGGATTTTTTTAAGTTGGGGACTAAAAGTTCATGATACATGTTCCAAAGTAGTGCAAAAAAAAGTAGGAAGCAGTGAGTGGAAAAGTAGTTTTTTGAATGATCGGAGTTGGAAGAGTTTAGAGATCAGGTATGGGTCCGGAGCTCTTTTTGCCTTTCAAAATTCATAGTAATTTCAATTTATGCGATAAAATCACCAAAGTTTTTGCAATCCTCGTCATTTTTATCAACACACCTGTAAAAATATTTACCTTACATTGCTTCAGATTTCTCCAAGTTCCTTATTTGGTTGGTTATAGGTGGTTCTACCTTAGCAGCTTGTTTAAATTTCTAGCACGTGGTGGTCATCATATGCAGGCGGAAGATGTGGTGGCCGAAGCCTACTGCCTCAGTGGTCAACCCAAACGRGCCCTTCCTCACGCCAAGACGTCGATTCAGATACTGGAGAATATTTACGGGAAACACCACATTGCCATCGCGTTTGARCGGTGGAAGCTGTTCGGTATCATCACTGACGCCAAAGGCTGCATGACGGAAGCGCGAGCAAATATGGTCGTAGCGAACGAGGTGCTCAGTACCCATTATGGCTGTGATTGGATGGAGTCCATGGAGCACTTGGGAGGGAACATCCCACATGGACGAGCTTCATCTTGTTGTGGCTCTTGCAGTCATCATAATTAAGATGGTGTCCAAAGGATTTGTTCGGATTTCATATTTTTTCCCAGCTTGAGGCACATTTCGAGTGCTTTTTTTTCTCACCACAAAGAGCTACCAGGACTAGAGATGCATGACTAGAGTTGGATAGCTACTAGGACTACTGTACTGCCAGAGTTAATCAAAGAGAGCAAGATTAGAATCGCACCGTCTTTAGCAAGATCCTCAATGCCTGGAATATGCCCAACGTGGATGTGGAATGAGATCGTTTCAGGCGTAGATGAGGGGTTGATGAARCAGAACTTGTACAAACCCTTTTGATGAGCTTGGAACTCAAACTTCTGCCCTTCGTTGGCAAAGATACTTGTCACCTTCGTACCAGCGGGACTTGTCACCTGCCATCATCTTTCAAGAATAAGCTGCAGCTTGAGAATGCTCACAGATCAAATGGATCCTGATTGCAGCAACTTAGGGTTCCGTGAAAGAAAACCTTACGCTGTAAAATCTCCCAAACGATGTAGCCTAATTACAGTAGAGAATTTTCCCGTAGAACATCGGAGAGGTAAGGCTAATAAACAGTGATCTTTCCGGTTGAGGATACTACAGGAAAGAACGGATTGTATTGCCTAACCGAACGAAATACACAGAAGAGGAATGGAACGAAGAGACAATTTGGAAGTTTCCAAGGCAATTGTGCAATTTGAGCCTGCTGCTTCTACGAAACCCTAATTGGAATTGCCTCTTCAACACCCAACCCCCTCCAAGAAGAGAGTTTCTTCTTCAATAAGAAGAAATTCGAATCTCCGAAACAATGCATCCTAATTGCAGACTAAATTTGACCGCATTAAGGATGATTACAAAGTAGAGGCAAGACTATCAAACAGCGATCTGTCCGGCAGAGGATACTACTGAAAAGAAAAGAATCAGACCCAATTGAACCAGTTGTATTAACTATTCCACTGAAATACTGACAAGAGGAACGGCACGACATAAGAGGATATAATTCCAAGGCAATAGCGCAAATTGGTTTCCCCGCACGAAACCCTAGCCCTTTCAACTTCAAGAAGAGGGTCTCTTCTTGACATTGAAAAGCAATGCCAGAGCAAATCAATTCGTCGATAGCGAAGAATGCACTTCTCGCGTGCGCGCTCGGCGGAAAGAGAGAATGCACAATAGTGTCTAGGGCTAGTTGTACGCACCACAAGCTCGACCCCTGGCTCATCGCTCCAAGAAAGCCCGTGATCTATCACTACGAAGCTGCCTGATACCAAATCGCCGTCATACTCCACCTCCTCGTGGACGCACTCTTTGTGCATAATCGTCGTCATCAACGCTCCGGACCGGTCCACACAAAGTCCTAACCCCAGCACCATCAAGAACACGAAACTCCATCGCCCTCGCACCATGGCCGCTTGCTCTGATGCCACAATCTGATCGAAGCGCAACAAATTCGATCGCCACGCACAGAACAACACGGAATTCGACCTCTCTCGCTTGCAATCAAACAAAAAAACGAAAAAAGAATGACCCGCTCGTTTTTSTCTGGCTCGGGAAGTACTGCCTCACTGTTGCTTCTGCAAAGTCAAAAGTGACTGCAAGCTCTCAATCATTCTCGGCGCGTGTCATTTAAGAAGCCTACCAATTAAGAACAATAACGTTCTTAAACAAGTAATGCTTTGCTTCCGCARCTGAGAGGATACCTCAAGAAATCGAAACACATGCTCTTACTAAGGACTTGCCKCTTGCCATCGACAYAGCATGTCATTTCAAGAATTATTAGGTGCTGCTTGATGATGATCACAAGTCAACCTTTCAGCAACTTAGGGTTTGGGGAAGGCTGTAAAACCTCCCAAACAATTGCAGTTGAAACTTGTTCGAAAGAAGAATTACTACAGATAAGAGGTAAAAATATGAAGCAGTAACCTGTCCCGCTGAAGATACTACCAAAAGGAACAGCAATTAACTGCACATTTTAAGAACTTATTGCAGAATCTTTTCCGGGATCCGAATATTCTCTCCAGAACGATGATCTTGCCTTGCAGAACCCGTGTATCATTCGAATTTGAGGTTAGTTACTGCGGAGCTCTCATCCGGTACTGAAACATAATGCGAATCCTGGACTTTTCGATTGCAAAAGGATTTTCATTTCATTACAAGAGTTATCACAAGTACATAAAAGCCATGCCATCATGCTYATAGCGGATGACAAGGATATATTATTTCCCCGAAAATGGGTGAYCAAGCAAATCCTGTTACAAGAAACAGTCTGTTTATGAAAAAACATAATTGATCCTCAGCATTTCCGACTCCGTTGCATCTCGGGCTACATATGTCCGAATATGCATGCGCTCTGTCGTCATGTGCATTGCTATGTCGAAATTAAGACTGCCACGAATCTGGTTCTCCTCATTCCTATTTCACATCACTGAAATGATCCACCACTCTGATCGGTCGGCACTTGGGGGGCAGACTGCGAGTCGGCAGGAACTTGAGAGTCCACCTTTGCAGGTGGAGCTCCAGCTCCAGCAGTAGACTGGCCCTGGGACTGACCTTTTGCTCCGTACTTATCGAGGTACCCCTCAGCTTGGTTGATGTATGTCCCGTAAGTTCCTTGGTCCAAATTTCCATGAGCAGCCAATCCTCCGAGAAGATCCGAGGCAGCTCCTGCTCATGTACCATTCATATTCAATATCAGTCTCACAGTGAAAAATTGTCACGTAATGTGAGGGGCTTGTTGACAAGGTTGACTACAAGCCCCTCACCTAAATCTGTATCACTTGTTGTATTTAAAGCATTGTGTGGTTGAAAATCCAGAAAATTTGCGCTCTATCAAACTAAAATCGAGCCAATGTAAGAAATTTCTCGTTAAGATCRTCGTAAGCACGAAGTTAAAATACCTGCGAGCTGAGTTTGGTCGACTTTCTGTCCTTGAGCCGCCTCAAACAGCACCTGCAGGCATCGTAGAAGGGGCACATATCTCAATTAAAACCGAAAAAGACGAAGAGTGACCACAATAAACAGCCATTGAGTTTCTAAGGGAAATATTCCTGTTCTGCTACTAAATCGGTACAAATTGAACTCGTTTAACCCCAGTATAAACAATTTTCAATCTTTGATTGCGTACCGACAGCAAAAGAACAGAGTATTGGACACCAAGGTCGGAAAAAGAGCCGTGCGAGGTGACTAAAGAGCAATCGGAAAATATGAGAACGAGAGCATTTCGTTTTCCAGTAACACAGCATTTAAGTTAAATGTGAGGCACRGAATAAATTAGCTCCATACCTKGCCGCTCTKCATCAACTCTTGGTTGGTAGGAGCGGTGCGATCGCCGGGCAAATTCCCCTCACCAGCAGGTGGTGCTGCGCTCCCGTCACCAGCCGGTGCCGCGCCTTCTGACTTCAGCGTATTCGATGCTGTGCTCAAGAAATTTCCGAATGATCCGCCATCGCCGGAAGCGGCTGGCGCAGCCGTATTGTCACCGCTGGGGGTATCCGTGTTGGCCGAGGCCGCGAAGTCCTGAGCCTGCTTGAAGAAATTCATCTGCCAAACGCAAGAGACTTACAATTTTAACTCCACACTCATCAATCTCAATGTATCCCCTTGCTGGACTCAGAAATTCATCGAAACTCCCGACACAACCGAAACTCCGATGTAAATATTACTACGTGGTTCTACACTTCAGTTACTAAAGGTCCACCTGCACTTGGCGATACGAATGGTGGCAGTAAGAGTACAAGGGATAACTTCAGATACACCATAGGACTAAAATTCACTTTGCTAACATCACTCCACTCCTCCACAAGTGCAAATGGACCTTGATTGCACGGAAACAAAAGATTCTCAACGTTATTCCCATCCGCAAGCTCAACGTACCTCGATTGAAGGAGAAAGAAACGTGTCCAAACTACGATGCAAGGGGGAACAGAACAAAGCGGAAAGAGATGGACTAGTAATAGGAAAGAAGTAAGTGCGAAGACAGTTGGTGCTCTACCAAAGAGCTAGCGATGAGGTTATATAGGACACAGCCACAACGAAGAAGATGAAGAGCCCKGCATGGTGAAGTAGTGGGAAAGGTGCTGCAACCAATAGAAGAAAAGCGTGGGGGGAMGAATCTACCGTCGTGATCCGATCACGGCACCAGGCAGATATTTGCTGGAAAAAGTCGACGATGATCTCCTCCGTCCCCTCCCAGCCCACGACTAGCACCAGCTCCTTTCCGATCCTCTGTCTTCGCTGATCATGAGTCCCGGACAACGACGATAGCCACAGTCAACCGTCCAATTACCCTAAAATTAGGCGTGTCACAGTGTGGAGACAACGTGTGAAAAAGCTTCTAAAAGCCATCGCCTGCAGAATCAAAATTGACGAAGCGCTCTCCTCCGACATTGCAGTGACTTGCAGTGGGACCGAAGACTGTTCAGGTTCCAACGTAACTTTACTTTAGATCTAAGCTTGCTTGCTTTACTAAACTATTGCAACTATTGCAACTATTGCAATTGAGAAAAGAGCTTGCTACGCACTTCAATTTGATCGAAACGGTGAAATTGTAAAGGAATTTGTGCGTCGGTTCTGATCTGTCTCAGCGCCATTAAATCTCTGATCACCGGCATTCATTTGTCGTGCAAGAGAATGAGACACCGCTGCTGCTGCAATAATTTGAGCGGCATTGATGTCCCGAAATCCATGTGCTTCAGTCGCCGTCGTCTTTTCAGATGTTAGCGGAGGAGAGTTTTTGCAACGAATTTTGGTGCAAATAACACTGAATGCTTTTGGAGTAGAGAACGCTACACTAATAATGGTATTAAGTGTTGGTAACACTAATTACGAAGCACAACACTAAATGTCAACAGTCATGTTCATGTTACCAACACTAATTGTCAACATAGACACTATTTGTGAACTATTGAATTAATTTTTTTACAAGATTACATTTAGTGTTACATATTTTTTCATCAAATTGCAATGACGAAAATATAAACCTAAATATATGAATTGAGGGGTGGTGAACACAACTCTAAATGCAAACTACTTGAAATATAGAGTGGTTGTGGTAAAAGTTCAAGCAACACTATTAGTAACATGACACTAAATACCATAATTAGTGTAGTGAAGGTATGTTTACATTTGGTGTCAACCCTTGAAAGGACCTTGGGGTTCCTCTATATGATCCATATGTAGCCTTGTAACTCTTCAATCGTGGTGTAGTATATGCATTGTGATACATTGTTATTTACATACTATCATGATCTTTAATTTACTTTGTATTGAGAAGTATTTGGTCAATGTTTCTATGATCAAATACCACCGTATTCATAATATACTATACAACAACAAAGGGCTTTAGACCTTCCAAGGATTACATAGACTATACTTAAAACACCCCTTTTTCTTGTTAAAAATAGTTTTCTGAAAATCAAAACTCCCTTCCTCCAACTTTTACAAGCCTCCCAACCTTTTTTTTTAAACACATGGACAATTTTCATTGCAATGAGAACAACCTTCCAATTTCAACCAGCCTTCAATTTTAATGCTCCTCCTGCAACTATTGCACTTCCATATAGAATTTAAATTTTTTTGTCTTTTCACAAGGTTTGGCCAATTCTCGATGCATGGAAGTTTGTCCTTCAGGTTGAGCAAGAATTTGAAGATGAATAGAAAGTTGTATAGATGAAAATGTGACAAATGAAATTGTAACATGCTTTGCATTTAATATAAGAGATAAAGATTGATAAAGCATTTTACAAATGGTTACTTATATACAATGTTTGTTTTTGTTGATGTTTGAAAACCAAGATTTAGTGCACTACAAGAGAAAGGGATGTTTTAAGTATAGTCCTAGAGATAAGATTTTAAGTAATGACCTATAAAGAGTCTTTTAAGTAAGAATGTACTAAAAACAAGTGTCTTTTAAGTAAAATTTTACTTAAAAGACATGGGTTTTTAGTAAATTATTACTTGAAAGACTCCTTACAGGTCATTACTTAAAATCTTATCTCTAGGACTATACTTAAAGCACCCATTTCTTTTGTAGTGGTGCATGACTATGAAATCAAACTCTATTTGCAATGCAGGCGCTTTATGATTTGAACTATTTTCTTGTCATCATTCAATATATATTATAAAATTTCATTATCCAAAATCGGAAAAGCACTTAAAGTAGGTATATCTAAAAGTGCCACTTATTGGTACTATGCCTAGTTACTATTGTTAAGCTATTCAGATTTTCATATAGTCTTGTTGGCAAATGAAAGCACGGTCCAATGCACCAAAAAACACAACATTTGGATATAGTGTGCAAAAATTGTTAAGGATCAAAGTTTGTTTCTAAAAACACCATCTACAGTTTGTGTACATGATTGATTTTGAAAACGTACACAAGCTGTAGACGGTGCTTGAAGGTGAGATGCGTTTTGGGGTGTGCCCACCTTAGTTGTTTTTTTAAATGTCAATACTTATTTTTTCACCAATGTTTTCAAATTGCAACCGGATTTTTTTTTTCGAATTTCCACCGACCAAAAAGTCAGGAGACTGGGAAGCGATTGGAACTTGGAAAGCACTCACTGCAGTCATCAGCACCCAATTCAAAGTGACCGCCAATCACCCTGGGGGTCGGTGACCCCCAGGGACCTCACCCCCGAGAATACAACTTTTATGGATAAAGCCTGCCAGAGTGTCCACCACAGTATTATACGACAAATATAGTCAGTGTAATAATAAGACTACAGTAACAATGGTAATACCCACCCGCCGAATCGGAAARGGGGCTCCATGACCGCGTCGGTGATTCGCTGGCCAGCTCACGACGATCGGATATTCGGATGAGGTCTGGGGCGCATTGCCGTGCGCGTTTGCACTGACTGAGTAATCGGCGCGATCGACGGAAGTCGGAGGGACGAACGATTCAGTGGACGTTCAACTCCTCCGTCACCACCCTACACTAAATAGTGAAATTAGGTTGCCTTTTTTACAATTAGGTTGCCTTACCCCCAAGAAATTACTCTACAAGCCATCAAAGTCAACAAACATTTCTTAAAAAACTTCCATTTGTACACATGGAGGATCATAAGTCCCAACTACACCAATAATTAATTCAAAAGTATTGCATTCTCGTACAATAACAATAAATATTTATATAGTATGGAATGTCAAGAAATTAGTGAGGGGCAATCTAAATTCCCTTTTTTGCATAGGGGACCAAAAGTGTCCTTGTTCAATCTAGAAGTCCAATTCCAAGTGCTCTAACTTTTGCATCGGATGTTCGAAGTCAATCAAACTTGTTGGAAATTCAGGTGTCTTTTAGTTTAGGTGGTAAAATTTTCAAATCAATCCAAGATGTAATGATGTTTTTGAAGCCATTCAAAGTTCACGGGTTCAATTTGAGTTCACCAAATTGCATTTTGATGGCTACAAACTTTGGGGGCTTGTATCTCCATTCAATGGTTTTTTCAATAAAACTTGTTAGGTTATGTTTCGCTTGAAGTCTAGTTATCGTGGTAAAATTTTCATGCCAATCCAAGGTGTTATGAATTTTTGGGAGCCATTCATAGTTCAAAATCCAAACATTTTTGGATTACAATAAACTTTGGCGGCTTGTTTATTCTTCATGTAGTGTTAGTTTCCAATATAAGAAAATCAAAAAAGTTAATTGTATGAGTCTAGTTTGTGTGGTTAAAATTTTTACATCAATCCAAGAAGTTATCAAAGAGTAAAAAATATTTTAGTAGAAGGAGGCTCAACCTTAGATGTGTTTTTGCAACTTTTGTTGTTAATTTATTGACATTTCAAAGTCATTTTGTAGACACAATGAATCAATTGAATGATATTTTTCTTTCACCAATGTATGTATATGGTGGTTTTGAAGCACATTACAGTTTAATTTTTTTTCATTCAAGTAGATTTAGAAATCAAATTTCACCTCCAAATTATGTGTTTCTAGGAAAATTTTAGGATCCTTTTTCTACACTACAACATTATAATCCTACAATTTATGCAGCCAAATGAATTTAAATTTGATTGACATTATCTACAAAAATCCACACTGCAAGATTGTATGATTGAGATTTTTGTATCGTAGGGACATTTAGACTTATGACAGGCGCTATKCCTTAAGGGGTTAAGGTAGTCTGTTTTGAAAGCGCCCATGACAAAAAGACACATTTTGTTTTTTTCAATGTACCCATAGTGTACATTTCAAAAGATGGATTTATATAGTGACTAGTTTGTTTCAACTTCAATAATTTCTACTTATTCTTTCTACAAAACTTTACTGAAAAATTGTTTCAATGAGATTAGCTTCCTCCAAAAGGCAATCAACTCTTAAATGGTCGCTTTGAAAGTAGACTATTTTACAGATGAGACAAAAGGTTGAACGAGTCATTACCAACCATCACCCTCATCACAAAGTTTAGAACCTACGGTGTGTCAATAGTTGTCACGTGGTTATCGTTGTTTCATGGGTCCGCACATTAATATACAATTTAGCACATCATTACAATGTATTGCTTTACAATTTATCTCATCGTTACGATATTTTACTTGGAATTGAAGTAATGCATCGTAACAATGCGATAAATTGTATATTAACGTGCAAACCCATGAAACAACAATAACCACATGAAACTAGTGACACACCGTAGGTTCTAAACTTTGTCATACTATCAACAATCTGTAGGTTGCTAGAAATTATACAAAGGCTCAAATTGGTTTCCGACTATCAATTTTTGATTTCCGATTCAAAAAATTTGGTGGTAGCAGCATTGTGGATACAAAATTGTCATGACACATGTTTATGGTCTTGAGTGCCAAAGTGAGCAAAGAATAGTCTCTAAATGAGCATTTATTGAACATTGCAAATATTGGTTATGGGTTGAGACCAACCTTTAGTTTCCAATATTCATAGTAATTTTAATTTCTAGATATACAATTATCAAAGAATTTACAATCTACATAATTTATTTCTTTTTTATAAGAGAAGAATTTGCATCGCCTTACAGTCCTCTAGGTTACCAGCATAATTGCTTAAGTGATTGGTTATAAGTGTCTCAACATTAAACTAGCCTATGAAAGAGAGAAGACCCATCTCAAATATCTAGAGAGTGATCCAATAACTTCAGAAAGACATTATTTACATGCTCATCACTGTAGAGATCATCATTTTTGGTACAATGTGAATCATTTATTTAAGAAGACCCAAGAGCTCTCAAAATATTGTGCAAAATACAGAGATCAAACTATTGTGCAAGACCTCTTTTCACATAAAATTTCAAAGATGGGCATCTACATTTTTGGATAGATGCATGGTTGGGTGGTTCACGGACAACACCATAGGAGTTCATATATTGATGAGTTTTTGGTGCATTTGATGAATTAATGGATGTTCATTCATTGGTAGTGTTCATCCATTGAATATCCAACATCTTGCCCACCTAAAGATTTCCTTGTCACGTTGGTTTTTCCTCCAAAAAAAATGGAAGAACACCTTTTTTTAACCCTTATATGGACTTTGGAAAAAACAAGTGAAATCATACCCTTTAAAAGTCCATAAGTACACTTTCACAAATGATTCAACTTAATTGTAAATGAATTTTAACCCCTCAACGCCCAAAGGGCCCAAAAGTGGCCTCACCCAGTCTAGCAGTCCACTTTGGAGCCCTCTAACTTTTGCAACCAATGTCTGATTTCAATAAAACTTGTTGGAAAAGTTGCGCATACTAGTCTAGTTTCTATGATAAAATTTTCAGATCAATACAAGACGTATTGAGTTTTTGAAAGTCATTCGAAGTTCTTAGGTTCGATTTAGGTTCAGCACACTACATTGTGATTGCTTCAACTTCGGGGGAATGTAWMTTTTTCATCAAATGTTTGTTTTCAATAAAATTTGTTGTGTTTTGTTCCTATAAAGRTCTAGTTATTGTRGTAAAAGTTTCATGCCAATCCAAGTTCTTTTGAATGCTTGGGAGCAATTCAAAGTTCAAAATCCAGAAATTTTTGCATTTCAGTGAACTTCGGCGGCTCATAACTTCTTTGTATATGACCCTTTTTCAATAATTTTTGTTGGAAAAGTTGCGCTTACTAATCTAGTTTGTGTGGTTAAAATTTGAGATCCATCAAAGATGTTATGAGTGACTGAGTGGCATTTTAGTAGAAGGAGGTACAACCACAAATGTGATTTTTGGCTACTTTTTTCACTGTTTTTTGACATTTCAAATCCATTTTGCAAACACAATGAGTCATTTTTATGATATTTTTTTTCACCAATGTGTTTATATTTTGGTTTTGAATCACTTTGTAGTTTAAAGCTTTTTCATTTGAGTCGATTTAGAAATCAAATCTCACCTCCAAATGTGTTTTTGAGAAGATTTCAGCACCTTTTTTCAACACTAAAACATTATAATMTTTCAATCTATACRGTCAAATGACCCCAAATTTGKTCCACAAYATCTACAACATGCACACTACTATATTGTACGGTTGAGATCTTCATAGCTGGCTGAAAGGAGGATTTTTAACACTTGCAAAGGGAGGATGCTTTCAAGCATGGTTGGACCTTGGGCGTTGAGGGGTTAAGGCCTCTTAACCTAAAACACAACACATGGTAAGTTGGTATTCCAATAATATCTTCTTCTTTTTAATAAAAAAACCTCAAACAAAATTATATATCATGTTTGCCAAAGTCCATATTCCCAACTTCAAAAGTCCCAAACCTCTATAATTTAAGATGAATTTTAGAAAAATCAAGCACAATCTTCCACCTTTGGAATGTAAATTCATCACAAGTATTGACTTTTGTAGGCCTTTATACTATCCCTATGTTAAGAAATATTGTGATTGCTTTAGGTGAGTAAGATGACCATTGTAAATAGATTTAAGCATGAAAAATTGAGTTTAAAAATGAACTCCAAACATTAATTCTTAGAAGAGATGCCATGGTTGCCACCAAATGAAACTCTCTATAGTTTTCATTTCCACCAATCAAAATTGAATGATTCAAAGCTTTGCAAATATATAGATATCTCTTATAAAACAAACCAAATTGTTTAATTTAATAAAAGAGATAGAGTATCTTTGTTTCCCACAATACTTGAGCTTGTTCTCAAATATATTTAAATTATAACTTTTGAAATATTTATCGGAATCAACAAAACAAAGGTTGATATCGGAGGAAGACAATTTATTGGAGCTATACAAAATATATCAAAAAATAAATCCAAAATCCAAAGGACTCTACTAAGATAAACCAACCTATGAGAGGCAAACTATCCATGACAAGCACCGCTAGAAAATGATCCACTTTAGTCTTGCATCATCAAACCATGATACTTTTTCCAATAAACAAGATTTGCATTAAATTAGGTGAGCTAGTTGCCCCAATCAATGTTGTATGTCATGGTGATAAAATTATTAGTGACTACAATAGGAAGTTTGACTTCATAGTGACTATTTTATTCCTTCATGTTGTGGCCATGTTAGATAATATTGTGGAAAATATGGTGATAGCTTTAGGTAGTAAAATGGCCATTATGGATACAATTTTATTAGTATTGGGAATTTGGGATAGTGTAAAGACTCTTTTGAGCCAATTGGAAGACACTTAAAAATTTCACTACAAATTCATACTTTGTAAAAATAAAATTTAATTTCTCTTGTCATTTTTCACATATATCTTCATATGTAAAAAAATTTGAAACTTTTAACAATGCCCACAAAGCAAACCAATCATTTTGTCCCTGTCATAGGTTGGTTTACCTTGAAGCTTGCCGAAAACTATTTATTTTACAAAATTTGGACATGGGAGTTTTTAATATTGAACACTTTATAGTCTATATTGTGAATTGTGAACTTTTTTGAGGTTTTCTCTAAAAGAAAAAATGTTCTTAATAACATTTCTAATGTTCCGTACATTACTAGTAGCTTAAGCACTTTATTTGCCTAATATTTACTTACTTTAGAGCCACATATGTTTTAAAAATGTTTCATTCAATCACAACATGACATGTGGCAATGTTCTTATGAAAATACTATTTTTTGTTGAAATTCTTTGGAAATTGTGGTATGCAATTCAATTTTGATAATTCTTTGTTGATTTTCAAACTCATCATTAGATAATTGGTTTGTATTCTTCATAACATTATAATATGTAAGTCCAAATTTGCCATCCTTTTATAACTTTGCAAGGGCTTTGAGCTTCAATTATTCACCTATGTCTCTGACAATACATCCATTAAAAGCTTCTTTCAATCATTGTCAAAGCCCATGCCCTCGTACACTCAAATGTGTCGATGGTGGTCAAGGATAATTAGGCAAGATGAAAATGATAGTGATAAAATTGCATATTTATGTGCAAATGCAAGCCTTACAATCTTCCAAGCATAACCATGGGTCTCGTTACTTCCTTCAAAGGCAAAAAGAAAACATTTTCTATCCATCTTGAATGGTTGAATTAGCAAATGCAACTTCTTTTCACTCAGCAAGCTAAATATTTTTGTAAGCCTCAAGTTTAGTGAACTAACAATGGCCTTTAAGAGATTAAGTTACACAATTCCAATTAATGAAGCAATGTCCACTCGCTTACTTGGGGGTACAAAATTATGCACATGTCATGAAAACTAAAGTTTCATGGTGAGAAATAGTTTTCCCTATGTTCAATTGAAAATACAAGAATAGAAAAAGAAAAAAACATAACTCAAATGAACTTAATTTATATCCCTATAATTAGTGACAAACATTATATGTCTTTACAAAAATCAAATTAACTCCTAATTAAAGTCCCATTATTGTTTCCTGAGGAAGCAAATAGAAATTTTCATAGGCTTTTATGATCTCAATTTTTGGTGTGCATTTTACAGATTTCCTTAAAGATAGAAGACAAGATAAATTTTTTTTATTTCAATAATGCCCAAGAGAAAATTTATACTACTCTAAGCTCAAAATCCATGGGTTTCAATAGTACAAAAAGAAGATTTATAAATTTTTACTTTAATATTATATTGATTTTGGTTCAATTTGTTTGGATTAGCAAAAAGAAAGTTATATAATGAGAGCATTCACGAGGAGCACTCAAAGCATTTTTATGAGAAAATAACAAATTTGAATCTCTTATATACATGTATTTAACAAATATTAATAAAACATATATTAAAAAATAAATTAAAATTCCCAAACTTTCAATTCAATTCTTGACATACAAAATATTTGATTCAAAATGTATAATGGAAGAGCATCTTACAATTTGCAAACTCACTTTTGTTAATACCCATAGTAGTAGTATTTGAAAGTTGCAACGGACTCAATTGTTTGTCTAAGGCACAAGTGTAAGGTGCTACATCAAATCCAACTTTATTTCTCTATCTTTGGGAAGATGAAGATATCTTCTCTTATAATGTGGTATGTAAATGAATACTAAAAGACAACCTTCGTTTTATTTTTTCCTTCATTGTGACCAACGGGGAGTACTAGCATGTGAGCATAAAAGACCATGAGCTTAAGAGTCTATTATAGACACCTTTTATGGTTATAAATGTCTATGTTATAGGTATTTATGATATAGACTTTTTTATATTATAGTGAATCTATATTATAGGTACATATACTATAAACACCTTCAAATAATTGTAGGTTCATACATGCAACTCTATTCAAGGCCTTTAGGCTCATCTAAGCCATCCAACCATAGAAGAACCATCTTGGCCATTGAAGACTCCTATATTCAAGGCCTTTAGGCTCATCTNTCATCTAAGCCATCCAACCATAGAAGAACCATCTTGGCCATTGAAGACTCCTATATTCAAGGCCTTTAGGCTCATCTAAGCCATCCAACCATAGACGAACCATCTTAGCCATTGAAGACTCCTATCAACATTTTTTCACAAGAGGAATATGGCCTCTACTATGGCCTCTCTTGTTAGCTGGTAATAGGGGGATATTTGATAGTCTTGTTAGGTAACGATAGGGGGAAATTTGAAGGGGCCTACTTTAAAGGAAAAATTTCATAGAGCTCTCACCATCTTGCCAACAACAAAAAGGCTTACTCCTATCAAAGCAATCATGAATATCATTCTTCAGAAGGGGCAAATGGAGAGAGCAAATTGGGTGAAAAGAGAGAAACTCCAACACTTCTGTAAAGTTGGTTTACATGAAAATCTGTTCATTATAGGTCCCACAATTGAGGGCAAGGCAATCACCCTATTATGCTTGCAAATCAACAGCAAAATAAGGTGCCGTACCCGGAATGCACACTATGGTGGAAGGTGCCGGGGTTTGGAAAGCTTTATACAAGTTTTCTTTGTGGCGCTGTATGATGAAAGCAAATCTGAGCAACAAGTGTAGCTATTATTGGTGGATGGTTTGGTAAGTCGTGCTTCTTCATGTTCTGACACAAATCATCTAAAATAAGGAGAAAGCCATCTTCACATAAATCTTGCCCCCAGTGTTGCTAATTTGGAGTTCGCTGCTACTTCCTCACTGTAAATCCTATTGATACAAAGCCTCCTCATCAATGTGGTCCAGTTCAAACAAACATCTTCAATGAGCCAAATTTTGCACCTGAAAGGCTCAGCAATCCCTCTCCCCGGGGTAAAAAAAAAATCCCGAATGAAAACCTGCTACAATTTTGTCATACAGCTGGTTTCAATTCTTTCATTGGACACTGAACATCTATCGCAGCATTGCAAGGTTAATATATCCCATCCCAACTGTTTTCGAGTGAACCTAGAGATCACTACTTCGACACCGAAACACTAGGACTCAAAACCGGCGAATGACTTCCAAGGAAAATATAAAAACGAAGAATGCACCTGTGCATCCAACAATCTGTTAATTTCTGGTGTACTACCATGATGATAGGGCCGCCTCCTTGCAGGGTCAAGTCCTCATTGTTGGTGCTCCTACCTTCTGCCCAGTTCACAAATGTTCTTCGAGCATCCCGATGATTACTGTCTCACAAGGCTATTAGAGTTAAAAACAAAAATATACAAGCACAACTGCACAAGCAAGCAAAAGAGGAATGTATGGTAGCACAGAGCAAGGCATATTGAAATGCTCATGTGCGTGTCAAAAGACTCACAAGTAATATCTGTGCGTACCAACAGCTTGTGGTGGGTGAAAACCTACACGCTATTTACATCTACGRCCTACACTTCTATGACAAAATCTGGTTATCTGCGGTATTATATTCTACTGTAGATACTAAAGTAGGAATAAGTACTAGCTGAACTATGCACACTGGTCCAGATAACACTAAGAATGTCCGCAGGTAAGGATTAGCAGACCCCCAGTTAAAAACCCGTGAACGCATTGTTGCTGAAGCATTGAAACAGGGAAGACAGATAAATAAGGAAAAAGAAGCACAAAAAATTGTGACGCCTGGCAATCTTACAATCAGTCACTCAAGGCCTTTTTCCTTCGGACCCCACCCACACTGGAGATAATCCGCAAAAATGATTAGGAGTTTTACTGTTCCGAGCATTCTCTCTCTCTCTCTCTCTCTCTCTCTCTCTCCCATTTGCCCGCTGGATCCGCGTCTCATATTGCCCTTGGCTCAGAAACTGTAGATGATGACCCTGTAAAGAGGTGGTTGACATATGGTGCACTGTCATGTTCCATGAATGGAATTTGGTTTGTAAAAGCCTACCAGCTTCCCACACTCTTCGCCCGGTGCACGTGATGTGCAGAGAAGGATGTCGACCTCGCACCATTCAAGTAAAAACACTGATGAATTTTTTCAATGCACAGGACGGACTCAATAACCTTCGTCCTGAGCCAATTTGCTCAACAAGTCCGCAAAGAGTTCATCTCTCTTCTGCGCACGGGCTTCATCACGGGCTCTCCGTTGCTCCTCACGCTCTCGCCACATATGTTCTCTTTGGATCCGCTCCTGCTCCAGCTTCTCCATGGCATCTCGCCACTCCTGCTCTCGCATCCGGCGCTCCTGCTCTCGTCTTTCCACAGACTCCCGCCATTGCTCCTCCACCTTCTGCTGCTGCTGGAAAAAGTCTTCCAGCACTTCCTGCATGCTATTGGCACGGTACTTCTCGGCTGTTACCCTCGGCCGATTGTTGTCTTTCTCGTTTTTCCTCTTCTTCCTTTGTACAACACGGTCCTCTTCGCTGTCCTCTTCATCATCGTCGTCCTCACTATCGTCGTCTGAACTTTTGGTTTTGCCCCGTTTCCCTTTCTTCTTGGCYCGAGACCCGGGCTCAGTTTCCAGTAAAAGTCTCTCGGAGTTCTTGGCACGCTCTTTAAAAACAGCATCCAGTTCGTCAAAGAATGGGCACTGCCTGCCATTCTCGGGATCGGCTGGGTCTTTCCCCTGCGAAAACTGCACGTCAGCAGGAGACATCACGTCAATACCATAGTCATCAGCATTGACAATTAATCGCAAACCGAAAGAATATGGTAGAGCAGCTTGATACCACTGACCAATTTCGAAACGACAGTGTCAACGCTCAATCTGAACATGATATGTTAAGCGTGCACATGAAACACAAAGACGAAATAGACGAGGAATGGGCTTTGAAACAGACCTCATAATCAGGCTCAGACGTCTCCTTCCCCTGAAAAACACCACAAATTTGGTGAGAGGGACAGACAGAAATGGCTATATCTAAGGCACATAACCCAACCAATTTAATTGCAGATTGGGAAAGTAGGTAGGATAAGAGAAGCATAAAGTATTGAGAACAGTTAAATAACCTATAGAAATCAGCGTGACATGACGTGGAAAAAAACAGGGAATAACCAAGACTCGAAAAGAAGGAACCTATGAACRATCCACAATCTCCACAGCTAAAAATCTGAGTAATGCTGTCTTAATTTAACAATTTTGAAAAGCCGAATGTCAACCGATGAAAGCATTAGTCCAGAATAAACCAGAATGTCCAAATTGACCAAGCTTTCCTAACCGTATGCTCAAACATGTGTCCAAAGATTGATACCCAAAAGATGAGCAGTGGAGGAAATTCAGAGAGTATTCAGGAAAGGTAATCACTGAAGTAAATTGTAAACATCCCAAGAAAACCCCATCCGATTAACACGCAAAATTGATTATCCCATGCATTAAGTTATAAGAACCAGGCTACAGAAACAAAATACCTTGTAACGA
Organism: Pleurozium schreberi; assembly: GCA_006891605.1. Taxonomy (NCBI): domain Eukaryota; kingdom Viridiplantae; phylum Streptophyta; class Bryopsida; order Hypnales; family Hylocomiaceae; genus Pleurozium; species Pleurozium schreberi. The sequence continues at coordinate 142,530 of VACF01000697.1, read as the reverse complement.
TTCACGAGGTTCTTCCATTTACATTTACATTGATCCGCACTCCTCCGATAGCCCTTCTCCTTCATCTTTCTCTCAATAAGCTCCCACAACGTCTTGTTCCGCTTGGTTTGCGTAAAGTCCTTCTCGAGCTCGGCCCGAATGGCAATGAACTCCTTGGTTTCATGGAATCCCCACTGCGGAATGCGGTCCTCTTTCTTGAGAGCGCGCCCGCGGTTCGGCGTGAGSGACCCCAAATCCACCGGGTGGTTCATGTCATGCGCACCTTGGAGAGACATAGGCATCACGCCTAAATTCTCCCCCATCAGCACCGTCGGCCGCGCCTGGTACGCCAGCTTGACCAATTTTTCTTTCAAACCCTCGCTCACTAAAATTTCGCCAAAAAACGACACTCCAGATTGCACCAATCAATCCYTGGCCAAAATTCAAACCTCCTCTTTCACCTCTCCACCATGCTCTTTAAAGAACGCCCCGAATCACCCTGGACAGTCCTCTTCAGGCCATAGTAAACCAGGAAACCCTAAATTAACCTAACCCTCTACTCCACCGCAATAACTCGCCTGCAACCACATCCACAGCATTCCTTCATCCTTCTGGTTTACGAAACTCTACTCCCAAGCATAAACTCCAAAGAAATGTTCCTTAKAAAGCTCTCTTGAATCCGCCAGACATCGGTAACGCTGTAAGATCAAAATCCAAACTCTCCGGAACTCCCCAGAACCTGTTCCAAAACGCTTCAAAATCTAGAAGAAAACAATGCACGCCCGAATCGSAAAGAAAGCGTGAAGTAGAAAACGATGCCGACGAAATCCTTCCACGCCCAGAGCTTTAAAAAGAATGGGAAGCTCCGGCGTGACAGGCGAGAAGGCATCGTCGATGGCATGGCCATAGCTTCCTACGCTCGCTTGGTCCTGAGGACGACGAGTTGAGAACCGGATTGAGTTGATACCTGGTTATGACCCAGGTATCAAAATCGTCTCTCCGGTCCTCAGACACTCCAGCTTATAGGGCTCCCGCTGCGTCCTTGCCTAACTTAGACCAACTTACTCTGCGCGATGTGAAGCTTTGCGTGATTATTTTCAACGATGTCGTTGTCCATGGCGAAATGTGAAGCTCCCAGTTTCCCACTTGCTTTGGTGCAGTGATTGCTTTCTCTCCTTTCACTGTGGTCCGTGAGCCTCTCGTGATTRAYCTKACCTCTATATTCGCATGGTCTGGAATGGCGCAGAGACCAGAGTCGCGTACAGGGTTGACGTTTTGTGACGACGGATGGMAACGCGTGTGCTTTGCATGTGTGAGAGTACAAGGTTTGTTTTTTATTGTACTTTTACAACATCATTTTCTGCGGAGAATTGCTCTTTTGGATGAGGCTTGTTGTTCGCGTGGAATCAATCAATGCAAGTCTTCAGGAACAAATCGCAATTCCTGTTTCCATCACTGCAGTTCTTTTCAATGGAGAGCATATTTTTCTTGTGGAGGTACTTGATTGGATTGTGAGAAGAGCCAAGCGAGACTGGTGAGGAGAGAATGGCCGATGCTTGTCACAGTCCTTCGTTTCTAAAGAAGATCACGGAACTGCCAATGCGCACCGTACCCTTACCTTCTTCGTTCGTGAAAGCACATGGCAAATTACTGAGGAGTGACGTGATTCTGGAGGGGCCGAGTAGAAAGCAATGGAAAGTAGTAGTGGACGGTTCATCCCCAAGCTCGAATGTAACGTTCGGAAAGGGTTGGGAAGAATTTGTGATAGCTCATGTTCTACAACTTGGAGATCAGCTGTGTTTCACGCTTACAGCAAACTCACACTTCCAAGTGGAGGTCAGACTCAAKTCTACACCGAAACCCTAAGTTCGTAGATTAATTAGTAACGCTCTGATTCTTTGGGCAATATTCGATCTACTCATTCAATTCACATCCACTCCAGGTGTATGATGAAAGCGGTTGCCAGAAAACGAGCGCCCTTGATGCCACGGGCTCCCACGCATCKGACTCTTCGCTCTCAAGGAGACTTTCTGAATTACAAATCCCTCCTCCAGTATTTGTATCCAATTCGGCTGCAACGAGGGTGCAAAACCTTGACCATCCAACATTGAACCTTGCCATGTACAACAACGGAGCTGGCGAGAGGACTCTCAGTGACATCCAGTCGGGATCAGCCGTAGCCTCCGCGCTACGCTTACGACGAGAATCTGCATTAGAAAGCAATCGGAGAGATTCGACACGAAGAGATTCTGCATTGAGAGATCSATACGTGACTCCGCCCACGGATGGAAGCTCTGCATTGCTAACAAACAACATCCCTCCCAATTCATGGGCCTCTTCGTTTCCAAGGAGATCCTCTGCATTACAAATCCCTAAATCCGATGGGACTGCAACGAGGCGGCAGTCCCAGATCCAAAACCTTGACGATCCAACACCGACGGTAGAGACCTTTTCCATGTACACCAAAGACACTGGCGAGAAGCCTCTTAGCGATATCCAGATGGGAAGCTCCCCTCTACTCTTACGGCGAGAATCTGCACTCGCAAGCATTCGAAGAGATTCAGCACGCAAGGGCAGTGCAGTGAGAGATCCATACGAGTTGCTGCCCACGGATGGAGGTTTGGTGCCCGACTCTCTCTTGGATTTCGCGGACTGTTTCGTTGACATCGAGAAGATTTTATCCGAACGTCCTGATCTTACAGACACGGAGCCATTGGTGATTGAAGATATACCTCCATGCTGGGAACTCCACGAGCATACACCTACTCTTGCCAGTTCAACCTCCTTAAAGCCTTCTACAAAAAGAGTCTCGACCTTGTTTTCAAGCCGACCTCCTGATTTGCAGATCCCTTCAGTGTCGAAGATCGAATACCATGAAACAGCTGCAACACAAACTGGAGGTGAAACAACTGCAACACAAAGAACTTCTAAAAGAGATTCGTTGAGACCGTCTGCTTTGCAAATCCCTCCTGTGTTGTTAGAATCAGAAGAGTCACAGACCCCCACCTCAGCAAAAACTCCAATGAGGTTGTCGCAGATCCAAAACCTTGATGATCCTACACTGAAAGCAGAGAATCTTGCCCTGTACACCAAAGTGGCTGCAGAGAAGGCTCTCAGCGAGTTGCAGTTGGAATCTGCCACAGGTTCCCCTCTCACGGGCTCTCCTCTCTCAAGGAGAGAATCATCAATATTCAAGGCACAGAGCTTTTCGATATAGTGAGATGGAAGGAGAATATTGAAAGKGTGACACTTAACCTCTTTAGTTAGGGGAACTCGGGAAGCAACCCATTTTCAACCACTTAACCCTTCAGAGCCTAAGTCATTTGCTCTCAAGTTGTAGCTGGTCTATAGTGTACAAAGTCAAATAAATTGGACTTTGTCTCAATTTGGGAGCATGGAAGGAATGTAAACTTATTTTGTTAATCATTTGTTTTGGTTTCACATGAATCTAAGGACCATTGGAACTTCCTCTGCAATTCAAATTCCCTCTTGGCTCACTTAGATTTCCTCCCTGTGGGTTCAATATTCACTGTATATATAGGCTTATTAGATGCACAATTTATGTGCCCTCCTTGGTTTGCGGTGGACCATTGGCTTTGAATTGTTTCTAAAATTTGAATTAAAACGACCAAAACGGGCATGCTCGGCCCCAAAAGGTTAAGCAATTGAGTATATCTAGAATGCGGATATTTTGAGGGGGGAAATTATCCTATGTACAAAAATAGATTGAAAAAGATTCCATATTTTATGATTTTCCAAAGCAAAATTACCAAGAATTTTTTATCTGAAGATTTTATTTGTTCCACTATGGTCATATAGGTTTTTCCTATTTCCAACTAATCATTGGTTGCAAAATTGACCAAGGGTTGGTTGCAATATCAAGAGACTTGTAGCCAATCGTAATGTGTCATAGCTATGTTGGAAATTGCGTCATAATTAATCACTACTCATCTCTACTGCAGTGAAAGACAACACCCTACATTGCCCAAATGGAGGTTTGATAAAAAAAAATGGGTTGCTATATATGTGTGTATTTATATATATAATAAAAATAATATAATGGATCCACACTATTGGGGGCACATGTATGTATTGAGGTTATATTTGGTGATTTTTGTTCTTACCTTAACTTTCAAATCATGTAGTTTGTTGAAAGGGCTAAGAGGTGCTTATGTTTTAGTTGCAAAGGACTACCAAATTAAAATTGGCATTCATTATTCCACAAGCTTGAGGGACATTATTAGATCACCATTACAACTTATTATGCAAGGAAGCTTGAGAGAAGTATTAGAATGTGAATAGACAAGAATAGCTCCTCCTTATGGTCAACAATGGGAAGTTATATGTTTTAGCTTTGACAATGTGTAATATATCAATTTATATTTCAAAAATGTATTGACCAAAATATATGTAAAGAATTATCCAATATACTATTGGATTGCCAAAAAAAATTGGAAATTTGATAAATTTAAATCTATGTAACAACCAAAGGAACAACAATGAGCCATCCTACATTTAATCCTTCAAGGACTAAGTAGATACAATGTGTTTTTTTGAAATTTTCAATGGCAAATTCTTGGTATGGTGAAATAAATCTTAATATTTTGTAAAAATAGGGTCTTGTAGAGTAATAAGTCGACATACTAGCCACTTCAAAACTAAGTCTATGCTTTGTTCAGTTCCACTTCATGTTCCATATGTTGAAATTAAGTGGACAAAGTGCAATTGAACAAACATGAATGTTGTAGTATCTTTTGTGCACTACAATCCCAAAATAACTTGAAGCAAAAAACAATTATAAGCTTGGAAGTAAATGAATTCCAAAGCTAACCACCCCATAGACTCAATTGTTGAGGCAGGTTAAACAATCACTCCCCAAATCACCTATGTTTCTTTTGGGGGCCTTGATGACTTGAATATTTTTTTGAATGTTGTTGTACACCATTTAAAACATACTTCCATTGGTATTCTAAGAAGTTGACATACATATGTGTCAAAAAACTATATATTAAAAAAAATGCAGATAATTTGAAATTGAATGGAATTTGAAGATTTTTAATGAATTGAAGATGTCCATTATAGTCATAGATGATCTATGGGTTGCAATTTGATATGTTGTTGCATGCATCAGGGAAATTTTCAGCCTTGCGGAGGGCTGTTAAGACTTCATTCTCAGCCCGCCCACAGTGTTAATACAGAAAAATAAAAAAGTATTTTAAAATTTTTACAAATTTAAATTTAAAAAAATAGTCAATCTGATGTGGCACTGACATGGCACCAATAGTGCTACGTCAGATTCCAAAAATTTTAAAATAAAAAATAATTTTTTATTTCTATTTTTTTCTATAATTGCACCGCAAGGGTGCAAACCTCACAATCTCTTCAAAGGCTGAAAATTTTCCTAATGTACTTTGAATAGATTTGAAGATATTTTGTCATAATAAACAATTAAATCAAATCATATAATTTGCATTTAGCAATCAAAACAATTATTTCCACCACAATCTTTTTGAGTTTGACATATTAGTTTGTAAGGGTTGTATATAATGCATTAATTTGGATTTATATTAAATCACTTGCAATCCAAAAGAATGTACTATATACAACCCTTACATACTAATATGTCAAATTCAAAAATATTTTGGTGAAAATAATTGTATTGGTTGCTAAATGAAAATTATGATGATTTGTGGTGTAATGTTTATTACGACAAACATCTTCAAATCATAGACATTCAAAGTACATTCAACAATAGATCAAATTACAATTTATAGATCATCTATGACTATAATTGACATCCCAAGTATTGTATTCATTTAGAATCTTCAAATTCCATTCAACTTCAAATAATCTTCATTGGTTTGTATATATAATTTTTGTGACGCATACATATGTCAACCTCTTAAAATACCAATGGAAGTGGGTCTTAAATGGTGTACAACATGTAGTAAAATATCCAAGTCATTAACCCTCACCGCCCCAACCTCGACAGCGTAATCAGCTTATTTTTGGAGTCACCCTCATATGATTCGACCTTGCGGGCAATAAAACAAGATCTACGCAACTTCACCGTTTATTTTGGTAGATGCCTTCAGTGTGGGTGGGTAGTTTCTTTCCGATCTGCAAATCATGCATTAGATGCTGACATTATAATGTTTGATCAAGCCAGCTTTTCCAAAAAACTGTGTCGTAGCTCACGTCTCTTGAGGTTTGCGACAAAGTTGCATGCAGCTCAAATCACAAACTTGGTCCCCGCTTTTGTGAAGTGGGCGAATGCGCTTCCTCAAGACGCATGCCAATTTGCAAGGTTCAACAAGTATTACTGAGGGCGGGAAATGGTCAGACATCTATGGCGAGGAAATGCAGTGATCGGCGATGACCGGCTTCAGTTGCGAGGTGAACAGGTGATAGGAAGTTGCTCTTCCCTATCCACAAATTAGGGCGGGTTCACGATCATCGCCTGCAAACGTGAAGCGAAGAGTTCGTCTTCAGAAAAAACAATATATTGTCAAAACTCCAAGTTTGATATATGCAAGAATGGTTTCCTACAATGTACAGCCAAAATTCTCCCTGCAGCCAATATTCTCCAAGCCGTAGCCAAAATTCTTCACTACAGTGCAAATCTCTCCTCGCCATAGCCAAAATTGTGCGATCATTGTGATCACTGTGGTCTCCCCACCACCATGCACGGAACGTTGGCTCCTCGATACACGCTTGGAGTCCAGACTCAACACATACTCGGAGTTTAGACGCTAGATTGCTCGAAGAGTAGTATGCAAAAAGTATGGATAAAATCTGAGGCCCAACTGTCTCTGACCGGCCTTAACAGGTCAAAAACTGGACAAAAGGCACCAACTGCCATGTCCGGTTTTTGACACTCTGCATTCAAATGAAGAATGCATTTCGCAAAACTAATCGGTGGCCCCATCCAATCTACCCTCCAGATTGGCCTCTCTGAGCCATTCACCTTTGTTTTTTATGTCACCTCCATCAAGTGCATCTGCTGTCGGGAACTCTGCTTTGTAAATTGAGAGGGGACAGAATTCGGCCTCTGGGGCTGTGAGGGGTTAAGGCTCGTAGAAGAAGCATATGGTGAATTTGGGAGATAGTGATTGTAAAACCTTGCCTCAACAACTAAGTCTATGGGATGGTTAGCTTTGGAATTCATTTTCTTCCAAACTGTAATTACTTTTTGCTTCTAGTTTTCTTGGATTGTAGTGCACAAAGGATACTACAACACTCATGTATGCTCCTTTGGATTTTGTCCACTTAGTTTTAGCATATGGTGCACAAAGTGGAATTGAACAAAGCATAGACTCAGTTTTTGAAGTGAGGATACTTGTTGCATTTTTTATTTTCAAAATTTCAGTGTGAGAAATATTTTAAATTTTGTTTAGAAAATGTAATTTAATAGAAAAATTAGAATTCCCTCAACCTTGATGATTGTCCTATACAAACCTCCAATGGATACTTTCTATGTGAAATACACATAAAAACATATTGCATCGAGAATTGAGCTTCTTAGACATTTCAAGGTAAAGTAACAAGCTCTAAAATTATATAGGCTCGAAAACTATCGACATCCTCAAATATAGTGAGCTTCTTGGACATTTCAAGGTAAAGTAAGAGGCTCTAAAATTGTATAGGCTCTAAACTACTACCGACATCCTCAAATATACACTCTGTGTACATGTTGTTTTTTCATATCCTTCAACCATGTACAAGCAATGTACATTTTAGGAAGTGGGCAATTTTAGAGCCCTATGCCATGTCAACTTCAAACTTTTATAACTAATTCCACAAAGCTCCAAAAAACATGAAACAACTTGGGTTAGATGCCAATTCCACTTGTGTTTCAAGGAAAAATTATTTCAAGAAGCTCCACCTCCCCAAAATTCAGTTTCAACCTTTAAGTGGGCAATTTCTAGACCAGTTACCATAACCCTTAATTTCTAGACTAGTCACCGTGGAAATCATGAATTCTGATACCATGAGAATCATTGGTTTAATCCTACAAGGGCCCGAAAGCCCTTTGAGGCCATATAGTACGTTAAGAGTATGGTGGTTTTTGATCAAAAAAACATTGACCAAATACTTTTCAACGCAGAGTAAATTAATGATCATGATAATATGTAAATAATAGTGTATTACAATTCATATGTTAAATCACAATTGAAGAGTTATAAAGCTAAATACCGGTCGTGTAAAGAAACCCCAAGGGCCTTTCTATGGTTAAAAAATTTCAAAAGTAAGCATTGGAAGTCAAAGTATTGAAGAAGATCTTCAGTTTTCATCCAAAATTTTGAGGATGAATAGTTATATTTTTGTCCTACTCAAATCGGGAACTAACACCCCATTACATTAGTACTAATGTTATACTGTTTCAATGGGCTCACAGTCCAACTTTGAAAATGTACAGTTGTAGTACAACATCAGTATTAATACATACAAATAGAATGCCTCCCTTGGAAAAACCATTACATTAGTACTAATGTTGTATTACAATAGTACATTTTCAAAGTTGGACTGTGAACCCATTAAAACAGTATTGTTTCAATTGGGGAGTACTTTCCTGATGGAGTACACAAAAAGATGCTCTCTCATTCATTGACCAGAAAAATGGCTTTAAAGCAGTTCCTTGTGCCCCGTCGTCGCTTGTGAGTTCTGACATGTCTTCACTACTCGTCTACTGCCCCCCGCATTTGATTTTGAATCCACTTGTGCCGCGCTTTCCCCCCGACTGCTTGATTTGAAATCTGCAGATCGTGTTTGGGATGGTAATGGTAATGGTTGGCTAACTTAGTTCTCTTTGTCGACCGCTTCAGCGCTTGCTGGCATTGTCGGTACGACGTTAGAAGCCGGCAATGCGATAGTCGGCCTTCCTTTCTTGCTTTYGAATTATACGAAATTGCATCTCGCATTTCTTAGTCGAGGCATTGTTGTAGTACTAAGCTTAGTACTTGTTGAGTTATTGTCGGACTTAGAATTCCTGGATCTTTCCAATYACTCATAGTTTCTGGCTTTTCCTGAATACAGCTCTCTGGTGAGCGCGAGTTCTCTCTTTTCAAGATGATACCTACCGTACTAAACGCAGCTTTCTTCTTTCCACGGTCTAATTGTGAAAAGGAAGTACTAGATGAGATCTAGGAGGGTGATCAGGGGCCGGCAATGCGTCTGCTGTTGTTGCAAATAATTTAGGTCACTTTGGAATCAGTTCTACGCCATGATGGAGTTGGTACGATTGAATTAGGGTTTTATGAAGCAGTAAAAGAMAGCTTKGGGGAAGGAATTGGTAGTGTTTGAGGATGCAGAATGGAATGAGAGCGGTGGACGCTCCTCGAAGAGCAGGAGGAGGAGGAGCGTCGGCAAGTAGTAAGCCACGGAAACCGGTGAAGGTGAAAGTGGTGGACCTGTACCAGTTCGAGGTGGAAGTGACGCGGGAGGAAGCGGCCGTGCTGAATCTGGTTAAGGAGAGGGTGCAAGAGCAAGGGCGGGTGTGGTGGGCCGCCGAAGCCAACCGAGGAGCGGGATGGTATTTGCAACCCGATGTGTCTTCGAGGGAGAGCAACCTCGTGTCGCACCTTCCGCTCTCCCATTTCACGGACGCTGGATATTTGAAGAAGCTGATTCGYAAGGGCATCCCTCCKGCATTGCGGGGKAAGGTGTGGCGGGCTGTATCCGGTGCTATCAAGAAGCGGTCCACTGTCCCCGACAGTTACTATCAGGATTTGATTGAGGCAGTGCAGGGCCGGGAAACGCCAGCTACCCGGCAAATTGACCATGTATGTCGCTGTCCTCCTTCATCATTTTCTTTTCTCGATAGAGCTTTAGCATTGTGATCCCTGAAGCTTCGCATTCTTGCAAGGTTTAAGAAAGCTTGAAATCGTCGTCATATTCGTTAGAGTGGCGAAATTTCGAGAAATCGGCACTTTTCTAAACGCCAGTCTGCAACTTCAGATTTGTACCAGTCCTTATTTTTTTTAGCTTGTGCACTTGATTTTCACTCTTTTAGCGCTCTAAAACATGTCATTTAAACGAATGTGACCATCATGGTGCTTTGCAGGATTTGGACCGCACATTTCCTGGTCATCCCGTCATTGATTCTCCGGAAGGGCAAGCATCACTKCGTCGAATTCTAAGAGGCTACTCTTTTCGGGACAGTCGTGTAGGTTATTGCCAAGTAAGCTCCCAATAATTCTCCAATTTGTTCCTGATGTTAGAAWCGACGATCTGGAAATTTCGCGGTAACTTCGATTACTGATCTCGTTGTAAGCAATAAAGGCAAGGAATTCCTATAGGTGTCTGACAATTAGCTTGGTCCAGTGTAGCCTTCTTGACGTGGTTGCCATTGACGGAATCCTAGGGTGTTTGCAGGGCATGAATTTTGTCGCCGCCTCGCTTCTTTTGGTCATGAAAACGGAGGAGGAGGCCTTTTGGATGTTGGCAGTTTTGCTTGAAAACATATTGTATCGCGACAGTTATTCGGAGGATTTATATGGATCTCATGTGGAGCAACGAGTCTTCAAGGATTTATTTAAGAAAAAATTGCCAAGGTTCGATTTCTTTTCCCTTATCATCACAAAGAGCCCCTCATTAGATTGACATAGTTCTTAATATCATGTTAATTTTCATTAGATTCCTAGAGTCCGCGTAAATCTTCAATTAATGTTAGTATCATGCAAATGGTGTTACTTACCTAAATGTTGATGTGATGTTAGTATTATTAACATTAACATTGGCAACTATTAAGTTAAGATGGAGTCAACATATACTCGAAATTTAATTAATACTGCTATAATGTCTTATCAAATTAACATGAYCTTACCATTGGTAATTTTGTCAATCTAATGGGAGCCCTTTTGAGGTGACGATCATTAGTCGATTCTCGTATCTTTTTCCTTAGGGGTTGCTGATTCTACATTTTTTTGAAGAGTTGTGATGCTTTCGCTTCATCTTTGCTATCAGTGCAGCACTGTATGATATTTCCTCCTGTCCCTCCTGGTGGTGCGTTCAGGCTTGCAACGCATTTGGATAAGCTTGACTTCGACGTCTCACTGGTCATAACWGAGTGGTTTCTTTGTTTATTTGCAAAAAGCTTGCCACCAGAGGTCTGCACTCCATCATCTGTCTTGCCACAAAGGATGTAGGCGTCGCTTTTTCTTTTGAATAATAGAAGCAGGCATGGCTACGTATGAGAAAAAGGGGTCATATAGTCTCAAATCCATCGTATGTGCTGGTTACATCAGGTCAGCAGTTGAATCGGTCTGCTCGATRTCTTATAACTCTAGATCAAATTGCGATTCTTGCAGACAACTATGCGGGTATGGGATGTCTTGTTCAACGAGGGTGCCAATATCTTATTTAGAGTTGCCTTGGCTTTATTTAAGGTATTTTTKATTGCCTTCTGTTCCCCATAAATCTACTATTTATGATTTAWGACTGATGTGCTTGTATTTGTATCTGTGATCTTTGTCTTTCTGGATTTGAAGTTTAATTGCAGGGATTCAGAGACTTTATTTGCACTTGYTTTTTTAACTCTATGAATGAATTGTATATACATTCATTCGTCTTAGCGGCTTGAAAAGGCCTCTACAAAACTCATTGTGATACCGTGCACATTTGACCACGCCCTAATCGAGTTTTATGTTAGATCAAGGAGGAACAACTGCTTCGTGCGAAGCATGTTGGTGAAGCTATCAATGTCCTACATGAAGCAACACRCAATGCTTACGACCCTGAGGAAGTCCTGACGGTAATTTACTGTGTCGATAACCATCTCTGAGCCAATTTGATTGAGTCGTTTCTTAGCTATTTATTTTCTTAACCTGAAAATATAGTGAGGCCTCTTGATTTCAAAGGATTGACGCATACTGAAAAAAGCATTTAAAATGTCATGCTTGGGCAGGTGGCCTTTGAAAAACTAGGAGCYGTGTCAACGCAGAACATCAGCAAGCAGCGTGAAAAAGAGCAGCCTGCTGTAATAGCTGAGCTGGAGAGGCAAGTACAGCGTAGTAGTCTTACTCATGGTGATGACAACTCAGCTTCAATCAAACAACAGACGGCGTGAAYAAGCTCGAGACAATTTTCTGGAAGATTGTGGTCAACATTACTTGATGGCTCTTAGACCTTTTGTTTTAGAGCCAACTGTGAATTTGGACGGCCTTTGTGAATTTTAGTTGGCTGATAGCTGGTTATGTCATTAGCCCTATATCTTTGAGGATCTTGTTCAAGGGCAGTAGGTTCAGATTTTTCTCATTTAGTTCTCATTTTTCAARTTGTGAATTGATGAAGGGTTCCACTGATGGACCAATTGAACCGRTAGTCTAGCCCTGTATACTACGTGGCCATATATTTGTGGCAAGAATACCAGATGCGGGCGTTSATCTTGATTTGCTTATAGATMATTTTTATGWATTTTTYAGGTTTGCATACACTTTTGACATAATCATTCTGCCGAATTTTATCAGTATTGAGGAGGTGGACCTGGTGGATGATGCAGGTCAGTACCGTACGCTCTGGCCCTTACATTGAGATTGATTGAGGTTTCTCAGTTCGTATACTGAACTACTTTCGACCCTGGAGTTTCCTGGATCARTTGCGTTTGCCGGACCGCCGACCATGCAATTACCGATTTCTACCACCTAACCGGAAACATCCAACCGGCTGTTGAATTGGCTCCGGCAGTTGGTGATGTCCAGGGAGGTGTGGAAGAGAGTACCCATGTCCCGTAAAAAACTCTGAAAATTTTCCGTTTGTATTCTGAACTGACGCCCCAACCTTTCATTGTGCTGTGGCCCCGTTCTTTAGATTGAACTTTTGTATCTGGGGGTTGTGCTCCATAACTTGCACCATATGCCAAATTTCTTTTTATATAGCTCTCAGAGTTCTTTGGAAGATATGCAACTAGGACACAGTGCATCATGGGAAGAACTCGGGCTGTTGTCCCCATCGCAGGTGCCTATTCCCATGAAGCTCCTCGCCCTTGTTCATATATTCTTAGGCTCTGAGGCAAATGGGTGGAGGCATGGAGAGGTGAAGGGCTAGGGTTCCCTATTTCCCAGCTGATAGTCTTCCCCGTAGTAACAAAACGTTACACTGCTTCAGCCGTGAGTTTGGAAAAGGTGCGACATGTCGAGTTAGTTAACTGGGAGGGCATGTAAGTAGGTCTTGAACGACGTGATCATAGCAAAACAGGAGAAGGAAGGAGAATAAGTTGTTACGTGTCATAGTTTCATGCCCACCTTTCTCTTTCTCTTCATTGTGCTGCTTGCCATGCTTCATAACACCACCGATCTTCACATCTCGTCTCGGGTTTATTTWCCCTCGTTATTGCGCATCCCTGAACTCCCYCATTGTTGAGAAGAGAAGACTTGACATCGCCATCATCAGGGCTTCAGAGTGTAGTGTGCATAATTTCGACAGACAATTATTATTATCATTATTGTTTTCTGTGTTTCTCCTTGATCCGAGTGCAGGCTTGAAATTGAAGGAGAAGTCACCACCATGACARCGACCACAACCACTAACGCAGCCAACACGGCCAGTTTGGATCTGTCACTGGACCAGTTGATCAAGCGCAACAAGAATATGCGTCRAGACAGACGACGTCAAAGAGGGCGAGGGAATAACAGGGGTCGAGGAGGATTCCCTCGTGCCACCTATGGTGGTGGTCCAATGGGCGTTTCATTTCGCAACAGGCAGATGAAACGGGGTGGCATGTACTCGTCGTACCGGCCCAATTCTTATGGCGCAGCRGCAGCAGTTCCATCCAAGGCAAGCAAAGCCACGGCATCATCATCATCATCTTCCATTTATTGATTAAAAAAAGTCAAAAAAACCCTATTGGCTATGGCAGGGAGCCCTGCATGTAAAAATTCCAAGCGTGCATGTTGAATTTCGGCCTCTCTTTGTTGAAAAGGAAAAAGTAAACCAGGTTCAGGAAAAAAGGATACTTAGGAACCCCATAACAGATGAATGAATAGGAGCCCGAAGGCATTTGCACTGATTTCTCTTCGTTGAAAATTGAAGTTGACATTTGGAGCACCGATGGGATTTGCAAAAACATCATCATTTGAGACATACGAGGAAATAAGTACCGGTTATAGTTACCTCTYTGGTGCTGCGGATGCCTGCACCSTGAAGYAGCAACARCGTTGGACAGCCAYGGMCAACATACACGGGAGATCCTTGTGCTTGCTATCTTGTGAATGACGCAATGTCGACAATTGGGGCTAAATCGATTACTGMTGGGGAATTGATCTATCTATCTATATTTCATATGGTCCAGCATGTGAATCTTCTTCCTAGACTACTACGTCCTCTGAAGGGGAGGTTGCGACTCTTTTGATCTGGAATTTACTCTCCCTGTCTCTCTTTCTCAAATTCTGATGTTCGTCATCACCGTGTGTGCTCTTGTGTTTTGACCACCTCCATTCCATGCAGTGTTGCAATTGTAAGGTTTCAGTAAGCCTTGATGGCTCCCTGGTTGTTGAATGTCTCCGTGTATTCTGCTGCAACAGTTCACCCGCCAGGCTTCGGAAGGTGTATGGCAGCATGATATGTTCGAAAAGGTGACCGAAATCTTACCCCCCTTTGCCGTCAGGCCTCTGGGCATTGAAACTGGGACCAAGCTTTACATTTCCAATCTCGACTACGCCGTCTCCACTGACGACATCAAGGTCAGTAGTCTCTGAGTTCGACCCCTCCTTCCTACTTTCCTTCCWTTTTTGAATACCGGGAAATCTTGRGAACAGTGCCAACWAAGAGTAATTTATCATTGTCATGCCAATGTCCTGTATCAAACAAAATTAATCTTGTGACATGTGATACTCACTTGTTCAAATTGGGGTTCAGCTTTGCAAAACGTCTCGGGATTCTTCTTCTCGTATTAGGGATTATGTTCAGTTTTTTCTAAATGTAGGTTCTCCAGAATGTTAATGTTCGTTCCCAAGTGGCGGTTGCCAAYCCTGCAAATCAATCGATTTAGGCTTTCCATGGTCAAAGTCTTTTCAATTACAGAARCTCATGTTGTAGGTGTCGATTAGGCATGACTTGCTTCAGGGTTGTTGCTTTCTGTGGACTGATTCTGATCTCAAAATCCTGCATTCAGGAAACGTCTTGCGGCTTAGGATGCAGGTTAACATAATTTGCTGATTTAGGGTAAACTCATGAAAGCTAATATCACAAGGAAATCAAATCCTCAAATGAACTGTGGGGTTGGTACTGAACAGGAGCTTTTCTCTGAAGTGGGTGATGTGAAACGGTGTTCCATACATTATGATCCAAGCGGTCGCTCCAAGGTATGCGGCCAACTCCTGCAGCTCCAAGTGACATCTTCATAGCGAACTCCAGAACTTGCATTGCTGTGGTATTGTGTTTTGAGTGACGCTTTTTAGGCGCAATGTGATAGTGCATGAACAAGTGGTGTGATTTTCTCAGTTCCTTGCACAAGACATACCACTCCATTCTGAGACTTGGATTTACACATGTGTACCATTTATAAATGCCTTACATTGGTGAAGTTACTCAATGGAGTGGCTTACTCTATATGTAAATGAGGCTTAAAGAGACTTGTGGTAAGCAGTGATTTTAGAAGAAGAGATGGGTTGTATGTCGCTCCCTCTTTTTTTATTTGTATTTCAAATCTAAGTCTTCCATGATTTTCTTCCTTCACCTTTGTTCACCGAAGATGGTAGGATCTTCTTTGAGATCATGTTAGGTGTTCYAAATATGGAGCCTCATTGTAGGGAAAGCACATTCTTCTTTGTTTCTTGTAAAATTCTATATGCACTATTTCCCACAATGTGTTTTCAATTGTGACTTACCTTGTACGTGATTTCAAAAAGATCTTATGATGTATATATGGTAGATTATCATTCAAGAAGAGTTCAATTAAATGTCCTAAACAATCTTTTGTTTTATCGGGTTTTTTTTGCATTTAATTTCCCCAAACATCTACTTTTTTCATTCACCATATCACCAAATATTGTAAATGTTTCATTTATATTATGTCATGGAATTCAAATTTGGAGTCTCTTAATAGAAGAACCACAACCTTCTTCATTGCTTGTAGAATTGAACATGAAATTTTGTCCACAACAAGTTTTCAAATTTAAAAAATCTAATTATTACATTCTAGAATGTAGCAGAATTCATTTCTTATGAGAAATTGTTTTGCACATACCTTACTAACATATACTTGTTTTGTCTACATAGAYGCATGTCCTACTCCTAAATGGTTGCCATTTGCCTCACATAATTTTCTCCTTTTCATTCTAACATCTCCACATAAGCCTATACATGAATTTTTTTACTTTATTCAAGAATGTTGTTGACCATGGCATATCATTCGGCTCCCCAATACAGTGACCTCAATTAACATCTTTGTATGGTGCAATGGCTGGCAGGGGACCGCAGAGGTGGTGTATTCCCGCAAGATTGATGGAATAGCAGCCTTGAAGCGGTACAACAATGTGCAATTGGATGGAAAAGCCATGAAGATTGAGTTCATAGGGAGCAACTTGGTGACTCCCACTACCACCACCATGGCTGCCCAATCGTTGCAAGTCACCAATGGCGTCTCTAAGCGCTTCTATGAAGGCCACGACTTGATCCAAGCTCAGGCTCGCAGGCCTGGCTTTGGAATGGGGTATGTTGCTCCCGAGGCTCTACTCTACACTTCATTCTCGGTAATCCAAATTCAATAGCACATTTCTATAGATGATTGATTCTCTTGTTGATCATCTGGATAATGACGCACAACAGTCACGATCGGTCTGCAAATAGGTCTGTTGAGAGAATGAAATCCGGAAAAGTTATTGAATGGGTAAATATACATGAAAACACTCAGCACTAATAGGCCTTAACTTAGTACGAGACCCTGCCAAACAACAATAGAACAACGAAAAACTGGAGATTCTTTGCCGGAGTGATATTAGTGTTATATATTCAAAGTTTTCTTTTCTTACGAATGACTTTGCAAGGGCTATTTAATTTCATGAAGTTGCGAGTGATCGACAAGTCGAGGCACCAAAAGCAGGAGAGGATAATCGTTAATTAAAACATAATACCTTCATTACTACTCTCGTGCAGGATACCAATCCCACCCTTGATTCTTCGCTAGGGTTTAGGAAATACTGAATTTCTCGATTAGTAAYTGACAGGAGTCATTAGCACTGATTGCACTGAAACGAAGTTGGTTCASATGTGTCCAGGGTGAGCCTCTACTGAAGTGAAATCTGACCTGTGCAGGAGTGGAGGTCGAGGCCGACGAGGATTCTTAAGAGGAAGATCATGGGGTTATCAAGGGCGAGGCAGAGGACGAGGTGGCCGTGGTGGATGCCGAGTTAGAGAGCTACCATTCTGATGCCATGCAAACATAAACTGAGTAGCTTACGAAGTTACCCTTAGTTGCCTACCACTTCTTTGAACTTCCACCCTTGGYCGCTTTAGTCCCCGCCTTCAGACGTGTCCTGCGTGCAGGCCTGCAGGTTCTCTCATGTTCCTTTAGATAATCGATGATACCAAACTAGAGTTTCCTGTCTTAAAGTATTTTACTTTAAGCACGTACTAGGTACACGAGTGCTGGGCCACTCTCTGAATGGAACAGAAATCAATTCAGAAATGAACTCTTGAGAGCAACGATTAAGTTATAAGAGGTAAGAAACTTCAGATTAAATTTCTCTGACCAAAGGTCATAAAACTTCAGATTTGCATGAAATTATATCACTCCAGATGATTTTGCGGCCTACAGAAGATCCTTCTCTGATCTCCAAGTCATTCCTAATTCACACACCATAGGAAAAAGAAGCTCTTGAGCTMAGTCACGAGAAAAACATCAGCACATATGCGGAAATGGMAGCAAAAGTTGATATCCAGGTGAACCCACTCGTAAGTATGGTAGATTATCAAACTGACAAGTTTGGTACTTCTGGCAATTTGATGATACAGAAGAAAAACGTAACTCAATCTCGTTCCKGTGCTAGTCATCAATCCCGGCTGYACTAGTTTCAACAATCAATGGCTAGGTCGTGMAGTATTCCYTTGTGGAAGGGTATGCCCAGTGAAATGTCCGRGCCTGCAGCTGCAAGTCGCGTAAAAATAGCGTAAATATAAAGAGCACAAGTTTGCACTCGATCTTTCCAACYAGGACCTTCATCCTCAGGTATATTTATATGATTCACGATTGAATTTGTGACCATGAACGACTGCAGATTTTAATGCACCTGTTCCGATCAAGCTCCCATGCCAGTGAGGGGCATATATTGTGGTTGGAATTCAYGGTCCTCCCCTTGATCGCCTCCAAGCAAGTTCACCTACAGATAACGAAAAAAACTCCATGAAGGTGAGTGCCCTGATCAATCATGATAAATCCAATCAGGCCGGCTACTATCCGGACCAAAAAAGAAAGCTATATGACGTATACATCACACATTCACAAGACACATTCAAGTTACCATCTCACAAAAAGAMTAACACATACACGAGGCGTTGGTACAACAATACCTTGATAATTTCCGATCTAGAATGTGGATTATTATAAGCCACGAGCATACAGAAGTGRAAGTCCTGCATCGATTTATCCCAACAAAAGTTAAGGTTTCAATAGTCATGGATGATGTCTACAAATAAATAAACATATGTTACCCAAGAAAAAGTTCAACGAAAAGAAAACAATACAGGTCCCGAATTGCTCTCACAGAGTAAATCTGGTGAATCAAACAGCTTCATTACTACATGCGACACCTAGAGGCTTGTACCCTAGACACTCTGAAAATGACAGGTTCATGAGAAAATGAGGAAAATCAGGACTGCAAGGCATGCTGATTGCTGAAGAAAAACCTGAGGAGAAGAACGTAGCGAACAGTGACAGGAGGAAAGAGCAAGCAAATAACTCACCTTAAATGGATCACCTCGCAGCGACTGTACATACAAGGAATTTCTCAAGCCTCGGCCCTGCAACAAGAATCACAAAAATCGATTCACACCTGACGAATTCGCCAATATCCTCACCCTAGATCAAATCTGATGGAAGTCGAGGGTAATATTGAGTAATCTACAGAGAAAAATATTGCGTCCATGGATACCAAGAGTGCTTGGCATCCTCGCAATATAATGACGATATGWCCAATTCATGTCCAATTCATAGATCCAAAATTAGTACTAGTTAGTGTAATTACCCATTTTTARTATTCATGCCATTCTTTGACATTCAAGCTAGTCTCCATTAGTTCTGAAAATATTAAGATAACATCATGTGCACTGAAGTACAACTGAAAAAATACCTCCACTGCAATATCCCGAAGCCGCCTGCCAGTTTGAGCACAACAAACACGGACTACATTCTCTTCGCAGCTGCCACTTATGATGTAATCACGCCCGTTCAGGTAATARGAGCGGGTGTAGTTTCCACTGCTGCTCTTTGGAGTTATGTCAAATTTCAAGTGAAGTCTCCCATCGACTGCTAGATGTTGCCTTACCTGAGATGTACATCAAGTTAATACAGACAAACATGGGTCTAGACCAACCTGCACGAAAGAATCATTCTCAAACAGACTACCTAGCCATTCACTGACAGAGTTACTAGATATTACAGACAGACCATCACGTGAATTGGTGAGATTCGGRGCGCCCTGAGGAAGGATTAGCCATTGATAAAAATTGAGCAGTTAGAACTTGCAAAATAATCCTGTCCTTCCAGGAAGTATCTGTAAAGAAAAATTGATAAAAGTAGCTGGTAGTAACGGCTATTTMTATCGATTTCAGAATAAGCGGCTCGAGCATTCATGAACTGTAAAAAGTGGAAACRATAGCTCACCTCATTATCAACAGCTGAAGAAAGGAGATAATGATCGTCCCGTGAAAAGCAAACCATAACGTTGCCTCGGTTGCTCTTAACAGTGTAAAGTGGCTGCGTGACTTTCTGTCTCAAATCCCACATCTTGATCTCCTTGTCGAAGGAAGAAGTGGCGAATATCTGTGGCGAGTGATTTGCAAATTTCACCACGTTAATATGTTCTTTGTGAAGGTCCCGAAAAATCTGCAATTGCGTGCCCGTGCGAAGGTCATAAAGACCGACATGATTGGAGTATCCACTCGCCACAAAATAATCATCTGTTGAATTTATGTGAACGGACGTTAGCTGCTCGAAATCATCGTAAGTGTAGATTGTAGGACTCCTCCCGTTGCGRCTTGCTCCAGGTTGCCGACCCCAATTTCTATGATTACCCTGGGGTTGATATCCACTAGAAACACTCGAGGCAGTATTGCGCCTATTGGCCGAAATCATGGACGCTCGCATATGATTCACGTCGTAGAGTTGGAGACATCCATTGTCAGATCCAGCAATTAGCTGCACAAGATGAAAACAGTGAAATTATCGTCAGTCAGCAAAATTAGTCGAATAGAGGTTTCAGATAACTAAGGGGGTAGAGAAAAAAAACAGTGAGGGACACACGATTGAGTTAGAATACAGTACCTTGTTTGGGTCTTTATTCAACCAACAGAGTCCTAGAATGCTGTGTGGAGCACCAATTGATTTCACATATCCCACGACTTCGTCACTCTCGTGATTGATAACGACAACCTCTCCCTGCAGTGTTCCAAACACCATGTAGCTGGGTTCTGTAGGGTGATACTCAAACTGGCGTGGTCGACATCGCTTCCCACCTTCCCAACTTGGTTTCTTGAAACGGCAGATGCTCTTGGTTGTCGGCCATGCGTTTGTTCCCATTTTGGCAGCAGACAGAGAACGAGTGTAGGCCGCAGGACCTCTCTCGATATCTATGTATCCCACCCTACTACCACTAGGGACTCGGACACCAAAACCGCCTGTTTCCCGTCGATGAAGAACCTGCACATTAAGAAAAGAAAACAGTATTATGAAACCCAGCCAGCATGAGTCCATCTCAATMAAGGTTCCTTCACTTCTGGTTCTCGGTAGCAGGGATTAAAGAGTACCTGAAGCACACTCTCCTTCRTCTTCCTCTTATTCGCCATTGGCTCGAACCGCTCCTCATACACACAACGAGCTTTTCCTCTTTCAATCTCCAGTATGGCGATGTTATCTAGTACTTGAAGGGCTGGCAGCATTGAAATCATGAACTCACGGTAGCCCTTTTCGTAGCAGATAGGAGATGCATGACGAGCACCAGGACCCTGAGCCCAGTCATGCCTGGAACTATACTTCGACTCTTCTCCATCTTCACCCGAGCTTTCCGCACCTCCCTCACTTACCCCTTCTCCACTGCCCTCACTTAGCCTAAAACTGCTCCTCCGGTTGGCCTCCCGAAGAAAGGCAGCCGCTTCTCGAGAAGTAGGGTTGGTCCTTGTGGCAACAACTCTCTCAAGAGCTTCTAACATTGATATGTCAGCACCACCAATTTCTAATCCCCCTGCTCTTTCTCTCACAGAGGCAGCAGACAGAATTCCCTCTATTGAAGTCCTTGATTCTGGTAGAAGACTAGAATCGTCCAGGTCAATAAGATCCAAAATCGCGTGTCTGTCATGATTTTCATCTTCGTCAGCCTCTTCATACGGTGTCACAAGTTGGGAGGGAAGCTCTTCGTCTACCATGGTACCTCTACTCTCTAGGTCACCTTGATCTTCGCTACTTTCTCTTATAAGATCATTATCGTAGACTCTAGMGTTATCTTCCCTGATAACATCCATATCTTGGCTCTCACTTGGAAGYACTCCAACAATCTGCAAGCACACCAACACGATCTTCTTTCAATTTAAAAGAAAATTGATCCACAAAGAAAAAACGTTATCAGCAATCTTAAAATATAAGAGTTCTCTCCAATAGCAAACCCAGACCTGCTCAACATCACTTTCTTCTGCAGATTCCGCACTTGAGTTGCCAGATATTTGATTGTCTTCTGATTCTGCATCTGTAAATACGTGCTCTGAATCGTCCTCACTTCCTGAAAAATCAGATGGAGCAAAGCCATTGGACTCATACTCCTCTCTACCCCTCAAAGGCGGTGGTGCCCACGGCTGAGCCTGACTCCTCTCTAAACCACCCTGTCATATGCAGAACGAATTACCGTTTCATAAATCTCCTGTAGCTCGTAAAATGCGAAAAAAAAAATCCATCCATTCTGTGCAACTACCCTTGAAACAATGACCAATGCTAATATGGAATGACACAGATGAGTAAGCACAATAATTGCATAACCTAATAATTACAATTAGAAAAATATGATGCACTAGACTGTACAATATTATACCTGGTATAATTGTTTAGCACCACTATCTAGCAGACTTTTTACTAGATCTGCACAGTGGCCTGTCCCTTTACAAAACAAACACCTTTGAAAGCGAAGTTCTCGTAATGCTAAAAGCTTGCGCAAAGCTGCACTTGTTGTCCACAAGTTCATGACGCCCGTACGACACATAGAGAGCTTGGACAGCTTCGGCATAGAACTAAAGCACCCCTCAGGTAAGCAGGTAACTGGAAGGCAGTAGTCAAGATCCAGGGTATGTAAGTTGGGAAAATGTCCCAACATCTCCATTTTACGAATGCGAGAGGAACTAAGATCCATACTTAGACAATCAATCCCACCTTGAAATAGCTCCCTGTCAACAAAGAAGTAACATCAGAAACAATAAAAAGAATCATGAAAGATTTTTAATGATACAACTGTATTCAAACTGAAGATAACCGACYAGTTGAAGTTCGTAAATGGACAGAGGATTCACAGTGTCATAACAAATTTCAAGTAACATACCTCACAGCTTCTCGCCCGAAAACATTGTCTCGTAAGTCTACCTTTCTGAGCTTGCAACCCACAGCTCGCATGACTTGAACCAGCAGTGACCAACTTAAATTCGAACCTCTGTGCCTATATACAACATCGACTGCATCTAACTCTGATCTTTCGACTGCTGAMAACGTCTCAATGAGAGGTTCCATGTCAATATCTTGGAGCTCGTCCAACATAAGCATTAGAGTTTGTTTCTCCTTCTTCGTATGCTGAATTCGAACCTGCCATATTGGTGAGCAAATAAAACTCGACTCTTCAGATTTACTCTATAATCCCAACAGAATCGATCGAAACATTACCCATTCTGAGTGATAGGTTTAACACGAATCTTTCCTCACAGGTCGACATGAATAATGCTAAAAAAACAAACATTCTGTTTTTGATGTGTCACTCTGGAAATTGGGCGCCATAGACACCACTAGTAGAAGCGCAAGAGAAATATTAGATTGTGCTGCAGTGCACTCACCATGGGAATAATTTGACATAAGCAGAAAATCTTAGGTATGCGAAAAAAGAAGAAGGTAATGCCTGACAAATCATATGTTTAGCAGAAAAATCATTACAAATCRGACTTGAACTCTCAAGAAGAATTTCGTTATCCCTTTYTTCTACGCGTTACCAACAACGATGTAGTTATTTGAGATGCAAGAACTGCAAGCTCACCTTGTCGAAGGTTGCAGAGATAACACCATTAGGACTCGTGCCATACCTTTCGCATGCACTAATATACCTGCAAAACCAAGTCAGCAGAGGCAAAAACGAATAKTCAGATAGTCCATAAAAAAGACACTCTGTCCAGTGTACACATGGGATATTCCTTGATACATATCTGTCACCAAAMTCAGAAAAGCTTTAGTACAACCAAAAACTCTCTCAGAAGTAACAGATAGCTGAGTTTGTACACAAGGTAGTTCATGAGTACATRCGTGGATAACCACAAATTGGAAGTCCCTTTCATCTCCGAGCTACCTTGAAAATGCATAAGGACCTACCGGTCGTTTAGAGCATTATGATCGCAAGGAGTGTCCATTGTCTTCCTCTGACTTTTTTCCACAACAGCAATCTGCCTCACACAAGCACTTCAAGCGTACATGGAAACACAGGAACTATTCGCACACTTCAGAAAAAATAAGACTCTCCAGGAGGGTGCAACCAAATCGATAAAGAGATGTCGAATTTGTACTTGAGCGCAACCATCAGCGGCCACACATGTGCGTCGTCCATTCCCTGCAGTCAACCGCAAAGGAGGATGAGCACCATCGCCAACCAGAATTTCAGCTCGCCAGTCTATAAATTTATTCGCAACAAAGTTCGTGGATCCTAACTCGTTGGCACTTGGTGCAACGTGCTGCACTATGTAGATTTGCACTTGGTGCAATTATACACCAGAGTCCACAACTTCATACTACTTGTAAAAATTGCCTATGAAATGTGTCTGAAATCGCTCGAGATTCTTAAGAATGTCGTTTCTCACGTACAATTACATAGCGCAACAAATTACCAAAGRATGTCTACGGTCATCTAATGATCAACGGCGCCGCGTCGTTGTTCTCATAATGTTCTTCTAGCGCATCAATCTGATGTCTGAATCGAAAACCAAACTGTGAATTTTCCTTTCTCAAATTCTACATATCTAATGCTTTGCAAATCACCACGGAGTAAATCGAATCAAATCAAATCAAATCAAGACGGCTGTCTGACACCGCTTTCCATTCCTGTCCCCGATCTTCAGCTAATTACCCTGTCTACCCTAAAATTTACGATCGCAAAAGAGGCAAAAGATTCCCCAGGGACTCTCCAGCAGCACGTCTCGAATTCTCAATCAATGAAAAATCTCAGCGTCACTCTTCACCCTAAATACACACTTGACACCAAAATTGCAAGAACCCTTACTTGAACGACACGCACTCCAAGTCGTCGAATTCCAGCAATCTCTTAGCAGCACATCGCTCCGGGACAATGCGAGTACCTAATAGCACCTCCTTTGAAGCTTCACCTCGCACAAAACCTACCTGCAAGTCACCAAATTGCATCGCCACACCGCCAGAAACCTCTCTCTCGCCTGGACAAACGTTCGAGCATGCAATCTAACCAAAAATATACGACCTCCAAGGTAGAACAAATCGGGGAATTCGTGATAGGGAGGCAATCCGTCTCGGCGCGACAGAACGGCGAAAAGGCATGACAGGAAGCGGCAAGGAATCGATAATCACCAGGCAATTGCAAGCGTTGCGAGACGAGAATTGTGTGACGGAGAGTAAGGGAGCTGCTTTGAGACCTCAGGAGATTACTACGAAGCGGGTGCTGCGAGGATTGACGCAGGGGTTATGGCGATGATCAGCTTCGATTGCAGTTCGCCTTCCTCTTCTTCGCCATGATCGTTTGTCTCTCACCTTTGTGGTTTTGATGACGCTGACAAGGGACGCCCTCGGAACGGGCCGGGTCGGTCCGGAACGGGTCGGCMCGGAAATCGGCACCTGAATTGGCTATTGAAGAACCTATTTTTTTTCAGAACTCTTATTTTTCAGAGATGTGATTGCATGGTTTCTGTAAGACGTAAACATTTCAGATTTTTTTGAATAAAAAATTAATAAAATTCATATCAAATACCAAATATATTTGAAAATTTTGAAAACTTCTTCAAAAGTGAATATTATCGTGTAAAACACCATGGTGCCAAAAAATTACCATGTCATTCTAGATTTAAAACATCAATACTCCAAAATAATAAATYCAACATTAAAATTGCAATTCAAAATTCAAATTTAGGAATTTTTGAGATTTCCAAATTGGAATAAGAAACTAGTCTAGCTTAATAAGCTTCATTTCATCAATTGGTCTTTAATTCAAAAAAKATTGTTGTTACAAACCTCCTACGGCTTGTAACTTTAAATCACAATGAACTCAAAATACAAACACAAATATACTTATTAAAAGGAATGTTTCAAACCACCCGACCATAGAGAGAGATCAACCTCCAAAAGAGAGCCTCTTCACCCCCGAGCTCCGCCTTTATCAATAGTCTATATAATAGAGACTATCAATAAAGACTATTAGTCCTTAAAATAGACTAGGACTAATTTTCTATCTTTATCTTTCTATCCTTGGTTCTTCTCTAGAACCATCCACTAAAGTAAAAGTCCTAGTTACACTTCTCTAATTATATCTTATCTAATCATCTCTTATCCAAAACTTAATCTTCTACTTGGAGTTATCTAACTCCAAGCAATCTTTGCTTATCCACTAGTGCACATTTCATCATGAATTAGTTCATCCATCAAAAGTCATGATCCAATCATCGTCTTTTTCATCTGTCAATGCATTTATCCATCCAAGATTGTGCCAAGGGTCGTGACAATTGTATTTTTGGCTTAAATTCTAATTTATAGAAAAAAGCATGACTTCCWAAAATACATTACATGATAATCCATGGGGCTTGCCATTTTCTTTTGTAGAAAAGTCAAAATATATTACGASAAAAGAATATCAAACATCTTTCACTGAAATTCATTTCTAACAACTCCCCCCAAAATTAGATGAAAAAACATTTTCCTCCATCCTTGAGGCTTCAAGGAAATCATCCAAATGATACAATACATCACCTTTGGCATTTCAAATTGTAGTTATTATGACATTATTGTTCATGTAAGCCCCACTTTTATTTGTAAATTGTACTATGGTAAAACCATCCATTGCCAACCAAGGATCCATATCCATCTTGTAGGTGTAGCTATTTGCAACTATAGTTGTAACAGATTTCCAACCAAAGCTTGGATGTGTTTTTTACTCCTTCTCCAAATTGAAACTATTAAATTGATGATACATGTTCCAAAGTAGTGAGCGGGAAAGTAGTTTTTGAATGGTTGGAATTAGAATATTCTATATATTGTAACGGTTTCAGGCCCACTTTGGGCTTCCAAAACTTAGAATAATTTGAGTTAAAGAAAAAAATCACAAAAAGTTGACAATTTCTATTGTTACGAGTAGATACTCGTCTGGACTTACTAGTGCTTAGCAAGGAGGTAGTTGGAACGGTTATGGTGTCTTCCTTATAGCAAGTGAGAGGAGGCCTTCCGTCTCACTTATCATCTTGTTTACTTATGAATATTATTAATATGAGAAACCTTGGTTCATGATGTAAGAGTGTCGACATGAATGGATCCCTAACATTATGACAAGTCCCGAATGTTCACGCTCTTAGGAATAATGTTTATTGGACTGAAGGGCGGAAGGAGGTAGTGATGGTGCTTATGAGAGGATCTCATGAGTATGAGAACAGGAGCATGAGATGAAGTTGAGAATTCAACTTCCATGCGAACATGATCCACCTGCGACGATGAGCATGAATTTCGTGAACTGAGAACAGGCTTATATCGGAATTTATGTGAATGTTATCGTGAGTCCGTCGCAGTAGTATTGACGAAGATCGGCAGCAAATGTCAGAGTTATTAACGTTGGAATTTTAAGTATTGAAGTGATATATCAAAGTGATGTCGAAATTATGGCACGGCGCAGTTTAATTCAAGAGTGCCCAATTCCAGCTTCAATCCACGACGTCCAGGCATTCCTTGCATTTGCAAACTTTTACCGTCATTATATATGTAATTACGAGGATTTTATATACCGAAACTTGGTTCTGATTTTTGGTTCTCAGTGGAAGCAACTGAGAAGTCGATAAGGCGATGAGATAAGTCCAACCAACAAGCATTTAGGTTATATTATTTGAAAATGTGCTTTACTTCATCTCACCGGGTGCAACGTGATAGCGATGAGGAGCTTGATCTCATTATAGAAGAAACAGATAGAATCGAGGTTGAGAGTCAATTGCAATTAGTAGAAGCGTTTGATAATGTTGCCACGACTTTAACTAAGACAACGTCACAAGCGTTGGAGGACAGTGAGCATCCTGCAGAATTCACGATCAACCCGTACGGTGTTACCAGTGTACCCGTGAGCTACCTTAACGCGTTAATGCAGTATGATGAGGTAAACCGCAATTCTTTGAAGAAACCGATTCTTTTGCCGGATCGTCCGTTTCCTATCAGGAACTTTGATCAATTCGGCATGTAAACATGGAAGTTGTATTTTGACAGATCTTGCTCAAAGAATCTTGGTTCAGCAGCGGGGGTGAAACCACATCACCACATCATCACGATAGCTCATGCTCATCCAAACCTAGTCCAGACCAATATGTTGCTTTTTTCGTTAAAAAAATTATTCAGGTACAATATAACACAACGTATTACAGAAAATAAGGACCAGTAACCATGGATCAAGAAAGACTTAATACGGAAGGTGCCCCGTCGGTGCCGGATGGAGTAGGGCCCGATTGGGCTATGTATATACAACAACAGATTCAGAACGCCTTCTAAGCGGCGATTCCTCATATGGTGCAACAAATTTCTGAGCGAGCAACTCTCCTCTTTCTACACCTCTGCAGGGTAGAGACTCCGCGGTATCAACTCCCAACATGTATCGAGGGGAATCCCACCGCAGCAAGGAACTCAAAGTGGCAAAACCAGATAAGTTCACCGGCAAAAAAGGAGGAGAGGTGTACAAGTGGTTTGCCCAACTTCGTCTAGTTTTTCGAGGCAACCTTGACACTTATAATTCTGACGAGGACAAAGTAGCGTACGCTCTCTCCTACTTAACAGGGGCGGCCCAGAATTGGGCTATGCCCATCCTTCAAGCCTTGGATGAGGGGAGACCTCATGATTTATTGCACAATTATGAGGCCTTCCGGGGAGCTATTGTGGCTGTTTACGGCGAGATAGACCGACGAGGCAATGCTGAGGACCGCCTTGCAAACATTTGACAAACTGGCTCCGTGGCTACTTATATTTCGACATTCAACAAACATGCGGCCCAAGTAGAGTGGAATGAGCAAGTCTCGTAGCTCAATTTCGGGCTGGCTTAAAGGACGATCTTCTCGACTCAATAGCAACCGCCGAGACTCAACCTCGCACTCTCCAGGAATAGATGTCTATGGCTTCAAGAATTGACGATCGACTATGGATGCGGCAACAACACCGGCAGCCTATGGGATCTATTTCGGATTTTCGGCACCACGAGAATATGCTGCACGATCCCGGCCACCTTCGACCTCAACCGGTCCCACTCCCATGGAATTAGATGCCACGTATACCGCATCCACAACTCTTGCTAAAACGGCGGCTGACAGATTGGAGTATCAACGTCAAGGAAGGTGCTGGGGGTACGGAAAGATGGGCCACATACACTCACGGTGTCCTACTAATCCTTCCAAGCCCCTTACGTTGGCTGCTACTGGAAACGAAGGCTCGGGAAAAGGAGCAACCCGGGACTAACCACTTGGAGGCAGTACCCGGGCGCTAATAAGGAGGCACCTAATACACCTCTATGCCTAGACTCAAATGACTCTACTATACGTAACTACTCTTATATAAATAAAGGAAATTATATTTTGGCTTTATGTATCCATGCTACCATGGATATTGAGAGACATCTGACAATGAATGTGCATATGAACAATGTGTCGGCCGTGGCGCTCGTGGATTCCGGTGCAACGGGAGTGTTCATGCACCTCAACTTTGCCAAGCGTTGTAATGCTACCATCAGGTTGAAAGCTACCCCGCGGGAGGTCCGCGTCATTGATGGCCGAATTATTAGTTCTGGACTCATCATTCACGAAGCAACCGTGGACCTGATCATGGATGGTCATCAGGAGAAGCTACTTGCCGACATTACCAACACGGGGCGATACGACTATATCCTGGGCACCCCTTGGCTTGTCCGCCATGATTCAACCATCCGGTGGTTTCAGCAAAAGGTGCTGTTCGACTCTCTTTATTGCCAACATACGTGTTTCGGTGGCTTACTCCAGGAGAAAAATCGCGAGGAGAAACCAACAATTTACCAACCACGACCGACTGCCCCCACCCGGGTGTCGGCGACAGTATTCCATCAGTTAACGCGGGAAGCAGCAATTTATTGCCTGGAGATTTCTGAGGTGACCTCTGTCGAGCCTGCACCTATTCCGGCGGAGTATGCAGACTTAAGTGATGCTTTCAGTGAAGAGGCGGCTAACAAGCTTCCAAACCATGGTCTCGCGGACATGAAGATAGACTTCAAGGAGGGCGAGGAACCTCGTAATACGGGATTGCGCCCTATATCACCAGTTGAGTTGGAAGAGCTTCGACGCTATCTCGAGGAAAACTTGGGCAAAGGGTGGATCCGACGGTCCAAGTCCCCCGTGTCAGCTCCTATTATTTTCGCCAGGAAGAAGGACGACTCTGTACGATTTTGCGTAGACTATCGCAACCTCAACAATGTCACGGTGCGAAACCGTTACCCATTACCCTTGATTCCCGAGCTCACAGATCGCCTGACTGGTGCAAGTATATTTTCAAAGCTGGATGTTTGCCAAGCTTATCATAGAATTCGCATGGCTCCTGGGCATGAATTCAAGACGGCTTTTAAAACTCGTTATGGGCTATATGAGTATTTGGTTATGCCATTTGGGTTAACCAATGCCCCGGCACAATTCCAAGCTCACATACAAAATATTTTTAGCGACCTATTAGACATCTCAGTGGTGGTTTACTTGGATGATATACTTATTTTGGCCTTGTGTGAAGAATGGTAGATGGCAAAGTGGCAGATTAGGGACAATGAGGTCTGGGAGTAGTGTCGGAYCTGGAGATGAAGAAGGCGCCCGAAGTAGCTTGGTGGCAATATTGGATGGCTATTTGGTGCGGGAGCTTCTTCCCCCTTTGCTCTTGGGAACGGCGGCGTTCACTTTGCTGGGTGTCTCGATCGGTCAGTGACGCTGTTGCGTTTTGAGGCTTAGTACGGTGCTTGCAATTGATGATGGAGRGATTAGGATTAGGGTTACGAAACTGAGTGAGACTTCATATCTTCGGAGTGCTGGTCCTTGCTCTGTATCAAGGAACAGCACTCCGACTAAATCTAKAGGATCAAGTATGCAAGGTGAAATGATCAATTCGACTGATCACATTGTGAAAATATAACTCAGGTGTAGCTGATTTTTTATATCAGTAGAATCTATGRAGAGCATTGCATGTGTTGGGCTAAAAAATTGAGCAAAAGAACGTTCCCGTATGATCGACTCAGAATTTCGTTTCAATTTGGGTCTCTTGGTCCTCTAGAGGTTTAGTAGATGCTCTGTGGATTTGACATGTCCTTTGMTTTTATGATTGTGGTTCCAGGAGTAGGGCCGGAAGTAATGGCATTAATTGAGAAACTGGGCTTCTCATTTTGCCACTGTTTATTATGTGTGCGCATCGTCTTCCTCCGTCTTCCGGTACAGTCATGATCCATTCTATCTTTCATTWCCATGAGTTTTGTTGTTCTCATATTTGGTAGAATTGATCGGTGCCTTGGATGAAGTGAATTCGGCGTGMAAATTCAAATGTCGCCATAGATGAGATGTCATTTGCATATGATAGTACTGGCTTATATCAATTAGTCAGAGASCTAATGGTGACCAACATTGTCGTATTGATTCAGACGTACGTCAGTCTTGCGCTTCCAATGGCGTCACTGTTGGCTTCAATGCTTGCATTCGGACGACTGGGCGTGGACAGTGAGGTAACAGGTACAAATCTAGTAGTTTTTGCCGATGAAATATAGTGCATATTGCTACTGCCCCGCCACTAGCTTATTGCACCGCTCATTCTATTCTGTGTTACTTATGATTTAAYGTGCCACCAAAACTGTGTGCCATACAGGAAATGAACTTTTTTGGTGCAAAAGTTCAATTGGTTTAACCTTTGGACATTGAAAGAGAGGAAAAAAATTCTTTTGAATGCATCGAGTCGATGAACAAGGGGCTTGGGAGCTTGGGATTTACCTTTTATTTTCCAATTTTTATCCTTCCAGACATACACCTGAAGGTAGCAGAACACCTACTGAATAGTGTATCATACACTAAATAGAAAAAAGGGTGTAGTGATCTATAGAACAATCAGCGTTAGGAATTTATGGACTGGTGTAGTTGTTGCTGATTGGGCTGGCGATAAGTTGCAGCCCTGCGAGCGGCCGGGATAGGGAGCTTAAGGATGCTGCGGCCAACGTTCATTGTATTTCTGGGAATCACTGCCGTCCACTTGCTTCTTGCTGAGGTGCCATATCATTGAAAGGACTCCTCCACTTGCCACTTGGTTTGGTATGAAGCTCCTCGTATCTGTTACTTTTTTTGCTTTTGTAGTGTTTCATGATGTGTGCAAGTATAAGAACTCTAGATTAAGAATGTAAATAACCAATGTTGGGCGCTTTTACTTACAGGAGCTTAGTTGTTGCACAGGGTTTAGCACCACGTGCAAATCAAATCGCCATGGACGCAACCAAAACTGCTGTTGCAAGCGTGTCAACCGTTCGAAATTCTGGCAAGTCTAATGTAAGATGGAATCACAGAGACACCGAAATTTTTGTGGCATGGCTAGTACGGTAGATTTTTCTGTTCAGAATATGATCTTTGGCTCGAGTCAATTTTTTTCTCTTGGCATATGAATTTATTATAGCACTGTAGACTTTTTCAGACCATTGTTGAATGTTGGCAGTTTTGTGCTCACTTTCTAGGAGCTTTTGTTTGATGCAATCCTACGGGTGTTTGGCAGACGACCAGGACGTCCTCAGCTGCCTTCAGCCGGCCTATTATATATCCAGTATTCAGGTTAGTATGTCCTCATCTCGTTTGAACAAAAGTGACTTCCTGGCTTCTGTGAATATTTTTCACTTTGTCCCAGTGGCTTATGATCTAATTCAAATTGCAGGCTGCAGAATCTTTTCGTTGTTGGTACTCCCTGTTGAGATGGTTGCACTTCATGAAATATTTTCTCATGAGTTCGACCAGTCTAATTTTACGTCAACTGATTGTAGAAARCACCGGCTTGAACACCTGATTTACGCTCAGGGATTCGATGGCTTGAACTCATTGCTAACCGTCACCTTCGTGCAAATGGAGGTAATGTCTATCCCGATGGTATGCCTTTTTATTGCAGTCTTTATTGAKGGTTGATTTTCTTATATTGTTGGTATGAGCAGGCAAGTTTTTGATATAGTCTGCGGTTGTACATAGTGATAGCGTTCTTTTCACCACAAGTTTATGCTCTTGTATTCCTTTCTACTCCCCTAGCATTACATTGAAGTGACTATTTCTTGTGCCGTGTGATGTGAACAAGTCACTTTACTCTTGCAGGGATCTGAAGATGAGGGAGCCACCACGGGGAATCCTCAATCCAAGTTGAACACCGGTAGGTTCTGATCGTTCTAAATTGCACATCATAGATTCAAAGATTCATAGATCATAGATTAATACGTTGATTCATAGATTCATAAACGAGGAAAGTTTATCTCAGAAATGCAGTCTACGATTGATTTCACATGTGGGAGGTTTCAGACGTCACTTTAAGCATTTCAACATATGGGCTTTTATGTTCTTGAGAGGTAAAGAGCCGTGTAGAGATCTGTTGGACCGAGTGCCAATMTGTGAGATCACATTTTTTCGTACTATATATGGATGGCTTATGGAATTTCAGTTCAATTCAAAGTGGGAGGTTTCAGACCACCATATTTGACAGTAGTCAACTCCATCATGGACGAGTGACCATAGACATTTAAGGTAGCCGCGCCTAATTGCGGCCTAAATCCGAACCCCACAGATTCTTGCTAAAATGTACAGCCTGGATTCTTGAGAGCTTATATCAATTTTGGGTAAACCTTGAAATTCATAGTTTATTCATATGGTATCCAAAAACTATTTATTCTCCAGAAACTGGAAAATGGCGAGACTGGCTTGGTGACCATTAACTAATTTAGTATTATTATTGACTTTCAGATTCCACAGTGAGCTTTTTATTTGAGCTATGCACTTACGGGTTAATTCAGAAGTGTATCTTTTCAACCTTTGATTATAGTTCATCCAGTTTTGGTGTYGACATTTCAAAAATGTTCTAACAGTGGAATTTCCGATATCTGCAGATATTTCAGAATTGACACGAACCCCATTGGATTTCGCGAGATTGGGTGGTACCAAGTCTTTTGAAGACATGACTCTTTTTGAGGTGAGGTTGCTTTTGGGTTGATTGAGTTCGGGTTCCAGCTTTTGTTGTTTCTACCCCAAGGGAAGAGGCTAAGCAATGGTTCACCACTGTAGAAAGTTTGGTTCCCAAATAAATTGAACATATTCTAAAAGCAATTATAGCATGTTTGGGCATGTCCTTTCAAAGACTGAATTTCTCATGTGTAATAGAATTAGGACATGTGGGCAATAAGAATTAGGAATAGCGACATTCTAAGATTGTCAATGGGTTTTGAATTTTTCAATCGGTGGGGATTATATTAAGGATTACGTGGAGATTGCATGGAGGGCTGTATTGACATTTCTATTTGAGGTAAATTTGGGATCTCGTTCAGATTTTCCTGTATCACCTCATTCTTTGGATGGATTGTTGTGACGGCTGCAGGCTTGGAGCTTATTGGGTCTTATGAAGGAAAGTCGGAATGTTAAGGAGAGTCGTAAGTTACAGGTTCGTGCATTCCTTAGAGTTTTGATTAAGATTTTCATTCCTCCATTGCTGGTTCCTCGTGTAAAGCACTCCTGCACTTAATTTGCAACGGCGAAAAAATTTAATGTTACAAGTCTAATCTTCTAACCCATTCTGATGAGCTCATGTGAGTGGTCTAAACTTGGAGATCTCTTCGAAGCAGGTCAAGATCCAGCAACGTCTGTCACTTCCCTTTGCGAGTATAGTATTTGGCTTGGTCGGTTGCCTTTTAAGCCTCTACCTGCCTCGTGAACAAAAGCGAGTAAGCCTTTGAGTTTCATGAAGCTCTTCTCTTTGAAAGAATTGTTGGTCATTTAAAAATGAAATTCAGATGGATATCGATTCCATTGACTTATCTTGTGCCGATCTTCCACAGGTTGGATTGGCCTTGACACTCGTTATTGTCTTTGGCTACTACATAGTCTCCGTGTTTGGATCCCTAATTGGTCAGGTGAATAACCCTTACCGCCGCAATTTCTGGATATGCAGGATTGGCTTGTTTCTAGTAAAACATTCAAAAGTCTCTGGAGTAAGGACCTCAAACTGAGAAGATGGTCCAGTGAATGCTTGAAACATGTCAATGGAGCCTAGATGCTGACCTGGTGGTACTGTACGTGCAGTTGGGCTACGTCAGTCCCATACTGGGAGCTTGGTTGCCAAACCTTGCTGGAGCCCTCTTGGCACTAGCTTTCTTGTTCTCTACACCTTAAGGTAACCACGCATGTTATGGTCAGAACAAGCATCAGCTGAGGCTGTTGCTAATATTGGACTAACCTACATTTTGTTGGATATCATTGGGTATTGAACGAGGACTCCAATGTGCTTTTGTATCTACTTTTTGGACATTGTTTGAATAATCTATGAATTTTCAAAGTTTTGCTTGTAAGTGTACCTCAAATTGATCCTCTACTTTCCTCTTCAGATAGTGTACATCCTTGTAATAAGTATATACTTTTTTGGCAAAATTCTTKGGGGTGCTTTTGGGAAGGGTCTCAATTTAGTTGCTTCCTGCAAACTTGCTTTAAGCTATGTTCCAATTGCTRTCCAGTCAGCAGCAAGGGTATGTGATCCAAGTTTTCGACACTTTCATTTAGAAACTAAAACTCATTGATAGCTGGGTCTCATGCCACTGTTGTGGAGTCTGGTAGGTAGCCAAGAGGAGATGCATGGGATGCGACCAGGCCCCTCGGGATGGTAATAGGTAACTACTTTGGGAGATKAGAATTGTCTCAGCGAATGCCTATTAGGATTTTATAGACAATTTTGATAAGTCCTGCGGACTCCATGAACAGTGTACCATTTATGTGCTTAATAGACCGATGTGCATACGTCCACATAACCGCTTGTTTGAACCTATTTTGACATTGTTTTCTGCATTTCTTTTCGAGTCTCTCCAGCTTCTTCTTTTTCAAATTCCCAGGGACTGCTCGAGTAACCAACCTGAAGGACGGCAACCTGATCGGTCCATGCACTAGAAGCAAAGCCAGGGTGACATTCCACAACATTTTTATTGTTCTGAGACTTCACGTTTCTCAGTTGGCAACCCAAATTAGAGACCCAGAAGTTTGACTCATTGCACCGTTGAGAGTATGTGTAGCACTCAGTGAGTGGCCAATKCCTGTCTTTTTCCCATAGCTTTTGGTGCCTCCAACCTAACATGATCTCAAAACTGGGCTGTAAAAATGTGACAATCTGGATTTTTCCCCCATGTGTTTCACGGAAGCTCTTCCAGAATGTCATGTAATGCAGAATTCAGGAAACCTCCGTTGTGAAAACCAACCTGGGACAGGAATTCCAATAGCTTTCACTTTTAGAGTCTGGCATTAATGATGAGAACCCAGCTTCAATGGAAGTTAGTTGAGAGGCCAGGAAAGTTCTGAACCAGGCCCCGTGCGGTAAGTTCGTAATGACAGTCACTGTTGCCGTCCTTCAACATGACCATCCATGCATGATTCATACATGCTCCTTATCAGAGATTGCAGTACAAACCTGCAAGTGATTAGGTGGAACTTCAATAAACTTGCATGACTCCTGCCCACGCGTGGCAGCAATTGAATCATGAGTCGTCGACACTCGGACTTCCTTCATATTTTTCAACAATCTCTTAATCTCCATCTCAGGTACAAAGCTTACACCTCTTCTACTTCTTCTACTTCCTCTTTCTTCCTATTTCTTGAGAATTGGTTGCACACACTGAACTTACTAGTTGGATTATTTGTTGAGCACCAGATTTGTGTTTTCAGACCTTGGAGCATGGCTAACTACGTGCA
Organism: Pleurozium schreberi; assembly: GCA_006891605.1. NCBI lineage: Eukaryota > Viridiplantae > Streptophyta > Bryopsida > Hypnales > Hylocomiaceae > Pleurozium > Pleurozium schreberi. The sequence goes on along the minus strand of VACF01000697.1, from coordinate 105,969 downwards.
CGTAAGAACTATGGCACTTCTGGCGACACTGCTTCTGTGTCTTCCAAGGCGCTCTTTATGCGGTAATTCCCTTCAATTCGTGTGGAAAGTTCTAGTTAGCACGACTCCATGGTGGACTCCTCTTCYTGTTTTCTTTTCATRGCATTTTTYAKAGCCTCCTATGGGGACTTTCCTTTGTATCCTCTTCTTTATTTTTTGATCGGCAATGTTCTTAATTCGTTCTGTKGATCCAAAAATCATTCGCTCTGTCTGCGGATAATTGATTCTTTACTATATAATCARCCATTTAAAACGCATGAAATCTCTGTCCTGAAAAAGTGGAAAGCATTCATGGCGCTCGGAGAGTAGTATACTCACAGCTGCGAGCAAGAGTGTGTGCATCTTAGAAAGGAAGAAATGGCGCTAACTCAGTTCTCACCTCGCTKACTKGAATTCGCTTCTGTTGCAGMCAGAGCCGTCGGAGGAACAGCAACAACCGCCAGATACAAAACCATTGCGTCTCCCATGTCCAGTAATGCTCCAAAACCCTAATATCTCCTYAGTGATTGCTKAGCATATTAATTAAGTGGGGGACTTCCCATGCTCCAGCTCCCGATCTGCTATACTATCAGACTGCTCAGCTGAAATTCACTTCACTTATTTGCACATTCTACAGTACTGTTTACCAGAAGTAAAAGGAATTTCCATAAAATTAGAAATTTCCAGTGAAAATGTGCATCTCGTTTTTGGTTATCAGAACTTGTCAACTAATTTGAAGTTGCCTTGGAAGTTTGCGCTTCCTGCATGCCATATGTAATAACAACCTGATTATCTTTGTACCTTTAAAACACAAGTTCCAGACCTTCAACTTGTAATCAGATTGTAATGTAGCACACCCATTATCTAGCTCATGTTACTCTAGAATATAATGCAACTATGGAATTACATTGAAATTCTCTGGGATGATTTGACTAAGAGTGGAACTGTGGGGTTGTTTTTTTGTGTGTGTGTTTTTGGCTATTGATTCTTGTTGTACAGACTATTGCGCAACGGACTTCTCGCAAGTTTCGTATACAGATGTGACGGCGGCATGCCCAACAACGAGCAATGGAGCAAGTGCAACTTGTTGTGCAGCGTTCAATGCTAAGGCTTGCCAGTACCAAGCGCAAGTTAACGACTTTGGGAGCCTGTGTCCAATGATGTTCATCAACTACTTGGGTGCCGCCGGCCCGTACCCGGCGGGGTATTTCGTAGGCCCTTGCGGTGATGGCTCCAAAGGCTTTTGCATCCACTAGGGCTATCAAATCTTGTTACCAAAATAGGACTATTGGGTGGAATTGGGTGCAAAGCAATTCTTCTTTCTTCAAAGTATTAGTGAACACCTTTATATAGTTTTGAAACATGTTTTTGAATTCTTTTATATATTGTATAGTGAAAGGCCTCCCGCTACGTTAGGCAATGGAGAATATCGTGCCAGGCACTATTATTTGTTGAAATATAGTGCCCTGACCCCACATGGGATGCAAAAATAGTGCATTACGCCACGTAATCCATTCCAAGTGTTTTTTAAGGAGCATTCAACCTCCAGTGCTTAACCCAGTAACGACGATGCGGATGTTTAGTGTCCGATGGATGACAGAGTATAAATCCGTGTGGGACAGAAGTGCAACTATTCATCCTTGAAATTTTGTGTGGAAAGGGGAGAGCTTCTACAGTACTTTGACTTTGAATGAGTTCTTTTGAATTTTTTAATACCAATTGCTCTCACGGTTTCAAAAATGATGATTTCCACAGGGACCCCCGCGTCCTTCTAGGGTTAACGGGTTTGATATTACTTACTTTGGTTTTGTTTTACAATATCCTTGTATGAACGGGTTTGATATTACTTACTTTGTTTTTGTTTTACAATATCCTTGTATGACCTATAGGCCATACCTTAGAGAATTTCTTTGTAAGCACAAAGGGTACTTTTTTTTTACTCCTATAAGTTTCTTTCGATTTTCTTCCACATTAAATTGTTTAACCATCATCCTTTCCGGTTTCCTCTCCATTGTTCTTACGGTCCTTCAAGAATGTCAACATCTAAGGTAGAACCACCTATAACTAACCAAATAAGGAATTTGGACGAACGTGAAGCAATGGAATGCAAGGTAAATATTTTTAGAGGTGTGTTGATAAAAATGATGAGGATTGCAAAAACTTTGGTAATTTTATCGCATGAATTGAATTTACTATGAATTTTGAAAGGCAAAAAGTGCTCTGGACCCATAGCCGATCTCTAGACTCTTCCCATTCTAATCATTCAAAAAACTACTTTTTCACTCATTGCTTCCTACTTTTTTTTGCACTACTTTAGAACATGTATCATGAACTTTTAGTCCCAACTTTGAAAAGATGAAAAACACCCATTCTAGCCTTGGTTGGAAATAAGTCAATCTATGGTTGGCTATGGGGCATTGGTTGGTAATGGGTGGTTCTACCTTAGATATGATTTTTTTTGTAAAGATGATCTTTTAGTAGGATCAAAATGGTAGGATTTTAGAATTTGAAATTCAATAAATGTAATGATGTGGCATAGGTTTTCTGAGTGCATCAATAAATTCAACCATGTTTTAAATTATACTTTGTTCAAGCTTATTTTGGAAAGAATGCATTTATATCTTGAAGTATCACTGGTAGAAATATCAATTGTTTGAACATATTCATATATTAAGGCCATATTTGTTAAATTGAGACTTTTTGGAGATTTTGAGACAAAATGATAGTTATTGGAAAATTCATTTAAAAAAAGAGTAATTGAAACTAAAAATAAATAATGCTCAAATAGTAATCCTAAAATGAAATTCTAAAAGTTGGTGTTGTTACTTATTTATAAAAAAATACTAGTAAAGAAATGAAGCGGTTTATCTTCAAGTCGAAGATAAAAATGAAACTAAGAAAAGTCTCAATATAACGAATATGGCCTTTATTGCTTTTAAAAGCAAATTGATCAACCATGATGTAGCATTGTTCATTGTTAAAGAGTCCAAATGTGGAATCCTTTCATAGTTCAAGTGGTTTTGAAAACTACAAGGTTTAATTAAAAACTTTACATATAAACCAATAACATTATAAAATATGTTTTGATGGTACATCCTCAATTGATATTAAGATTTAGCAAGGATTTTAGGAATGAATTTAATTCCATGTTTCACTAGTGGAAACTTGCTTTCCCAATAGTCTATGTTTAAATTGAATACAAGTCTATGTCTAAATTGAATACAAGAAGATCCCTTAATCTAATTGGTGATGTAGGTCTTTTTATAGATCATTCTTTGGACTATGGAGGCTATATTTTTTATAATGTTTATTGTGCATTTCAAACTTAGGAGGTGCATGGGTAGCTAAGCTAGAAATGTAGTTTAGGTTTTACTTTCAAATAGCAACAATCATTTTATTTGAACACCTAAAATATAAAATGATAAAATTGTTTATAAAACCAAAAATAAAGAATACCAAACTTAAATTTGTTAATAATCTTAAATCTTGTATAGCTACAGCAAGTCATTAGTTCATCTATTGAATTGAAATAATCAGCAAGTTCTACAACTATCGATTTTGAAGTTGCAACATTTACATACACTAATGAAATCTTTTATTTATCAAGTTTGACTCTAGCACCCCACATATCTCTACATTTCTCACTTACATCTTTCAAAATCATTGTAGAGAATCTAAATGCTTGAAGTGATATAAGTAGGATCTTCTACGGTATTCAAACATTCTCACTTTAATAGACGCTCAGCCATATAATTCATCTTTATTAGGTGCAATATCTTAATGGAATTCATTCCTCGACGCTTGTTCATTGCAAGGCTTCCCTAAGATGTAGGCACCTAAAATTGAGACCTAAAATATTTAWATTGCATTCATTTCAATTGACAAATTTGGATTCACATACCTTAGGTGGTTTTGGTTGGTTAGGGCAAGTTCAACTTAGGTTGTTTTATTGTCATTGTGTTCATAACTTAGATTGATTTTGGCATAAATCAATATATTGTACATGAAAATTGGTTTGAATGCATTGGATTCATTCCTCAATCTTAGCATATATAATTTATATCTATTCCCAAAGGGTGGATTTGGTCACTAATACTTTTGTTTCATCCTAATTTATCCTTGTTAGCAAGCATACAAAGTTAGTGTTATCATAATAATTAACCCCTAAAGTCCCAAGGCCATTATTTTGTCAAAAACTGTTGAAAAATGTCATTTTTGTTGCATTCATCCAAGAAAACAAAAAAATAAGTTTTCCTAAAATCTAACCATAGGATCTTGTACTTCACTTGTCTTAGATCATGTGGTAAAAATTTCATGAAGTTTGACCTTATAGATTGGAAGATATTAGCATTCAAAGTTGATATAGAAAGTTTTTTTGAACACTCGCTTGCAATTTCAAATAACTTTGATTGTCATTTGCCAAAATATTTTGTACTACAGACTTTGAATTTAAAATTTAATATGTTGAATAATTGAGTTGAAAGTTTAGAAAAAATAATAAAAAAAAACACACTTGATTTTCAATCTTTAAAAAATTGTTAAGTAGAAGTAGGTCCAAGATTGAAATAAAAACCAAATGGTTAATAGCTCTAAGATGGGATTGAAACACAATAATCCCAATGTTGAGATTGTTCTAGAATTTTAACTTCACCTTGTGCAACAATTCTTTTTGAAAAATTGTGAAAATTGCATTCAGAAATGAATCCTATAAGTTTTTTTTCAAGAAGATCCTTAGATTGCTCGAAAAACAAGATTGTCCATAACTTTCTCATTACTAGTCCAAATAGAATGAATCAAAGCTTCACATGTAGAAAAGAATATATTATTTCATAAAAAAGAATTAAAAAATTTAATTTTGAATTTTTGCAAATTTTTTTTTGCTGTCCGCTGAGTTCAGTTATGGGTTTTTGTGGTATAACTTTTGCTCCCGGGCACCAATTGAAATAGAAATTATATTCCCACAAAGTTAATCAATTTTTTTATCTTAAGAAAAAGTTTTAAAAAGTTTCATAAAAAATTGAGGTCATAGGAACCTACCTCAAATCCAAATTGTCCCCCCGAGGGGACAATGGGACTTTAAGGGTTAAAAAATTTGGGTTACAATGGTTTTGTATTAACCCTATAAAGATGCTAAGGTGAAACAATGATCAACAAATGACTTTCCACATCACTATAGAAATGTAGACAACACCTATTAGTTCAAAAAGCAAATTATTTTTCACAAAATACATTGGTAATTAGGCCTTGTCCTTTCAAAGTTAAGGGTCTAATATGTATGGAGTAGGCCCCTTACTCCTAGAGGAAAAAGCTCTCAAACATGAGGACCAATGTATTTGTATAAACGGTCACTTGATGCATTTAAATACATCATCAAAAATTGATTTTGAGATTAATAAGAAATTCAGAAGGATCTACATGGTGCACTGAAATATTGGAAGTCAATTTTTTTCTATATATAGTATATACTTGTGAAAATTTCTTTGAATTCTCTAAATGATTCAAAGATATCATTTAGCAACAAATGGATATGTGATACTAGTGTGCCATGTGCCGTTGCCACAAGCAAAATTAAAGTAAAAGTAATTTTCTGATTTTTTAAAACCAAAAATAACTCAAAAATCAATAACTTTCACCCCGTAGGTCAGAACGGCACGAAACAAAGCCCATGCACCCCTCCTCGCCGAGAGCTTTCAAACGGTACCAAGCATGCACCTGGGGGGACGCACGGTCCGGGAGATCTCAACGTAACAAACAAACAAAACAAACAAAACAAACAAACAAATAGCCTGGTTTAAAGGATAGATTTAAAGGATAGGCTAGTGTGCCTTGTGCCGTTGTCACAGGCAAAATTAAAGTAAAAGTAATTTTCTAATTTTTTAAAACCAAAAATAACTCAAAATTCAATAACTTTCACCCCGTATGTCAAAACGGCACGAAACCAAGCCTGTGCACCCTTCCTCGTCAAGGGCTTTCCGACGGTACAAAGCACGCCACCGGGGGACGCACAATCCGGGAGATCTCAACGTGACTAACAAACAAAACAAAACAAAACAAAACAAACAGCCTGATTTAAAGGATAGATGTTTGTACTGAGTAATCATTATCCATATCCATACTTATATTGTATATGCAATGGCTCTGAAAACTAAAGCAACACTTTAGAATATTTCATGATTAATTTAGAAATGATATTTTCTTGAACAGATTTTGGACAAGGTAAAGTACAAGTAACATACTTATATAAAATGATTTTTTCAGAAATTGTAAAACAATTTTTGATTTTTTATAATTTAATCAAATGTATCAATGAATTTTTTCAAGATATTTTAGTAAGTTGAATGAAAATTCTCTTTTACATTTCCTCTTAAGAATTTCATGAATTCTAAAATTTTTGGTCAATAAAATTTCACTGAATAAAATTTTAAAATTTGTGAAATTTGTAGCAAAATATCCTTAAATGAATTCAAATTCCATTCACTAAATATCTTGAAAATAAGTTTTCTTTAGTTATAGAAAAAGTTCTCTAGTAAGTTTAATTAAGTCATTATAAAAATTACTTTAAATATTTCTTGTATTTCAACATGTCTAATGTTTTTGGAAAAATCCAATTTCTTAACCCCTAAAGGACCAAACTGCATTTTTTGGCAACATAGCGATTTGGGGCAGCTCACTACAAATGGAGTTTATAGGTTTTTTCTTAGAAATTTTCATACAACATGTGTCTAAGGAGTAGCTTTAAGGCCCAAATGTACATTTTAGGAGGTGCTCCATTTTAGAGCCCTATGCCACTTCAACTTCAAAATTTTATAACTAATTCCACAAAGCTCCAAAAAATATGAAACTACTTGGATAAGATGTCAATTCCACTTGTCTTGTAAGGAAAGTTTACTAAAATAAAATTTCGAGATATTTTACCTCTTCAAAATTCAGTCCCAGCTCTTAGATGCTCCATTATAGGACCTCCTACCTTAGTGCAAAACGAATTCAAAACTAAAAACATTTTCAACCATTGACAAAGGCAACAACTGCAGAGAAAATTCCAAAAAAAATCCAAAGTTGCCGTGTAAAGATGAGCCAAAAACTATTTGATGAAAGAACCAGTAAAGAGAGAATCTACTACCCTCAGTGATGAGGGTATTGAAGGTAGTTCTCAAACTTGAGAGACAAAAATTTATCCCTCAATTCAAGGATTAATTGGAAAGAGCCCCTAGATGAATTTATTTTAGGCAAGTGTTTCATAGGGATCCGTTTGGAACCGAGTCACACTATTAGATGCAATTATCTTATTTATTGAAAAATGGAGTCTAAAAAGTGATTTGAGAATGAGAAAAATTGAATTGATTTTTTAATTGGCTATATTCAGATATACCACTATTGCAATGAACTTTATGAACTAATTCTTAACAGACTCTTCATTGAAGGCTCCTAAGCAAAAAATACACACCATGCATGAAAAAGGATTGGGAAGATTATTAATTATTAAGTAAACAAATACAGTCACAAAACTAATTAAGGTTTATAAGAATTTATGTGAAAAAATCGTGTGATTATAGAATAAAATGTATTTATTTATCGTATGGTATTTTATAATGGATTTTCATGGTTTCAAAAATCAATTTCATGTACTTCTTAAAGCAAACACCAAACTTTTATATGTAGATGACCAAGCATGTACAACATTTCAATTTTTTGATTCAAATATTATTGAAAAAAAATTGGGTTATGTACTAGTTGATCTAGCTATATGGGCATGACAGAGGTATGAAGCATATTTTACAACTATTGTTTGAGAGTCGTCATGAAATTAATATTCTAAATTGCATTTTATAATAAATCTTCATGATTTTGTTAGTCTCGACTACCCCGGAACTATCCCGGGTCCTTAAGGGGTTAATTAGGAGTTAACTTAATTCAATTTGTTGATATGAATGCACCACAATAGTTCCAATCAAACGTTAAATTCCATGCTACATTGAATAGGGGTATTAAGGGGACCAAACAATTAAAGGACTAAATGAGGAAAACTAAAACATGATGTAAAGCCCCTCGACACTTCACTGACAATTGATGTACAAGAAAGGTAGATATTTATATAGTGTGAAATGTCAATTAATTAATATGGTCCCCTTAATACCCCATTCAGTGTAGCAGTCTAACGACATCATTTGGATGAGTGCCTAATGGATGAATGAAAAGGACATCTGTCTAAACGGCTACAAAGACCAAGTTAGCCAACAAATGCGCGCAGTCCGACATGGCAGACATGAAACTGGCGCGAAATGCAGGCAAGCAGCCAGCTCACCCCCAGGTCATCCAAAATTTGGATGTAAAAACATATATCGTCGTCGTTCGACCCCCCCACGTCCTCTTTCCCGCCACTTTCACCCCATTCCCGCCACACAAGTAGCGCCAACGGCCTCTTCCTCTCTCGCGCGCTACTCAATTCCTGCGCTTCCCGTTTGCTTGTTACCGTTCCGATTCTGCTCTCAATCCAATCWCGGAGACCTCMATCTCCTCCATTTGGATCAGCATTCCCCAAGAGAGTTTTTTTTTTAGAGTCAGCCACAGATCTTGAGATTGTGAAGAACAGAAAGAATTTGTGACATTAGACGATGTAGTTCAAGTATTCTGCGACACTGGGATTTGTTGCTGTGGTTGTCTTGTCTACAGCTGTATGTAATTTGTAATTTRCAATTGGGTTCTTGTTGTGACTCATGGTGGTTTGAATTCCCGAGAGGTGGTTGTAGGCTCTTGTGATCTGCGCTTTTGAGGGGTAGCAACGATGCCTAACRAAAGCAAGAGTCTACAGACACGGAGCCCTCCTGCATCGGACGCCGGCAAAGGTGCTCGAGGGATGTTGGGTTTCAGGAGCAGGAAGCTTGATTTCTCCGAGCCAKCATCCGAAAGGAAAGGCGTGCTCGGTTCCCGCAAGCGCGAGAATGACAYTTCAGAGGATGCTTATCGCAGTCCACGCAAGGAAGTTCCCGCTAAGCTGCCCGAGAGGTACGAGTTCACTCTTTTGTAGTCTTAGATTTGTCAGTGATCTCTCTGTTATGTCGCATTGCAGGGCTAAGATTGGGAGGTCTCTTGTGCAGGTATGAGTTGTTGGAGTCTTCCTACAAAGGCGTGGAGACTGCCATGAGCTTGCTCGGCATTCGTCAACAGCTCTGCACTTTCCAGGCGGTCTGTACCACTGTCGAGGCCACCACGAAGAGGTATAGCACATGAATGATATGAATTTGATTGAAGAGTTTCTGGATTGATGTGAGTGTCATGTGCAAGTGGAGGAATGATGCGAGTTTTGACTACATTGGCAATTGCAATTTTGTTCAATCTCTTGCAATCTTCGTGCCGTCATCGTTCTTCCAGATCACCGTGGTATCTTAAGCTGATGGAAGATGGTGAACCCTGATTCATTGCAGGCGCTTTCTTCAGAAGCATTTGGCGCAGATCAAGTACATTCTCCCCGAGGCTGTCCACCTCGAATACGTGCATGTGTATGACCCAGACACGCGCAACAAGAAATGGGAGCTGAAAGTTACACTCCTGCCAATGCCCGCTGAAGCAGCAGAGCCGCCAAGTGAACACGGAAGCTCYAGCAAAAGACCTAAAATTGAGACACTGCAACGACGACGCGCGTTTCACGCCCGCTTGGTCAAATTTGCTTCTACCCATTCTGAGGTACGCAATTTGCTCACTCATTCCTGATGCCACTTCATTTTCAAGCTCTGGAAATCACCATATCCTCGTCAAACTCACCGACGATTTGAACTCTTGTTTTTGGCATCTTTCAACCTCTGAACGTATACATACAGCTTAAGAACAGAGTTTATTGAAAACAGAATCAAGAAGAGCGCAGGATTGCATTATCATTACAAATTTTGAGAACAAGGCTATTCCATCTTTCAGTAACTAAGTAATTTGAACTGCCTTTATGAAGTGGGATTGGTTTGATTTGTTGATACCATTGCTTTTCTGCTCACTGGGCTTTGCTTGTATACAGGATGATGATGTGCCGCAGCATCCAATGCCAGAGCGCGCTTTCAATAGAATCTCAGCTCCCAAAGGGATGCCTGTCGCGACTACATGCATTCCAATGGAGATCATCACTACAAAACATCAGAAGGCGGTCCCGGAATCGGACAATGCGGCCTCTACGCACTTCTCCAAATCATTTAGAACCGCATTCTCTTTGAAATCAGGAAAACTAGCCTCTGGAAACTCGAATTCGACAGAGAGATCTCCAATTTCTTCAGGATTGGCGGATACTATCCTCCCGATGCCCATTAACAGGACTCCTCACCGCGACGTCCACACACTGGCTGAGAAGCCACCGGGAACCCCCCATCTTGCGCCTTCCTTCAGACCCTTCTTTTCTGTGCAACGTAGCGTGTCAGAACAACGGGACGTAGCTAGTGCAAACCTCGACGATGATGTCCCTCTCGTCGACAACATGCCCGTCGCTTCTACAGTGCAGCTCACACCCATGAAACGTCGACATGCAGGTATTGTAGAAGAAGAAGAAGAGGAGTCTGAAATCAGGGAGCCCGTGGAGCTTCAGACACCGATTAAGATCATCAAAACCTATGGAACTCCAAAGCAAGCCTCGATGGAGAGTCCCAGCAAGCGTCCTCACTTCTCGCCTGCGTTCAAGCCTCACTTCAGCTCTCCAATGCACCCGCCAGCTTCACGTAACATTCTGAGCACCCCTGTGAAAGCTTCTGTCTCCAAGGACGTGCCAATCTCGTGGGAAGTGAGGACACCCGGAAGGGTTGTGGAGGAGGAATGCGCAGGACTGAAGACGCCCGTGAAGTCATCCATCCAAGCCCATGCCTTCAAGTCCCCTGCTCCAACGTCAAAGCATCAATGCACTCCTTGCACTCCCCGGAACTCCGAAAGCTCGCTGTATGTTTCATCTGAGGAGCCTGAATCTGCTGGCCAGGGAAGTTGGCAATCACCTGCTGCAACGCCCGTGAAGGCAGCCTCTTCCATCCGGTCCCTGAAATCATCTTTCGGACTCGTTTCAAGTGTTTTCTGCAAGCGTGGCTGTGCTTTGGAGTTCTCACTGCTGCGAGCAATGGAAACCTTGAACTTGGACTTCGCCACGAGAGTGAATTTCATCCGGTCGCCTTTGACAAGGCTATTGAAGGCAACGAACTTCCTCCATCCACGACTAAACCCTACTTGTGGCCGTCCATGAGGAAAAGTCACACTCACTTTCACGGTCCAAAAACGACCTCCTACTTCAGATTGAAGGATAATAAATCTCTGAAACTTGTCTCCGTACTGACGCACGAACTTTGCGGGCACAGTCTGGAGATTCAGGTAGCGGAAATCAGAGAGACAACGTCAAGAATCCTACTGTACGTAGGACGCATGAAACGCTAGCAGCGTAATCCTTGAAGGGCCAGCGATTCATTCATTCAAAGCGACCAATTCGATTCATCAGATATGATGTAATTCGTATGGAGAATTTTTTCATAACTCAAGAACAAGTGGAGGACATCGCTTGTGTCAGTGGATAAACAATAAACTTCGGACGAAAGAAAATCCCAATACAACCTACTTAAAGCCCAATTGGTTCTTCAGGAGTTAACGCCATGCTACCAAGCAAAGAATTTCTAGAGAAACACCGAACACCTTCTATCCATCAAACGGAAGGCGAGGAGAAACGCACCAGCAAAGCAAATGAAGACTTAGTCACTCTCTTGTCGAAGAAGATGTTCTGCCAATCTCCCAATCCTTCATCCTCATGCACTTTCCCAGTTCTAGCCTCGTTTCTCCGCATTTTGAATGTGCAGTTGTGCACCTGAAGAATTGAATACCAGACGGGAAACTTGTGAGAAGCAGCTTGAATGACATACAGCGCATTTGCGAAGCAAACWATGTGAACGCTCTTCAATGTTTACAAGGAGGACAATACCAACGCCASTCACCTTAAAAATTGTTTCGTATGATGTACGCAACCCATCGTATTAATTTCGACTGATAGCGCAATGATCGTTGAGTTAAAACTTGATCTCGTTCAAATCTGAGAGGATATTCACCGCAGGTACAAYCTCATCATGTCGATCTGTTAAACTGCAGAAAAATCCGACACTGCGAAGGAGGTTGGGATGCAGCCGAAAGTGGTGCACATCGTAAATCTATGCATCCTTGTAATTTGGCTACTGATTTAGCAAAAAACGTACATAGTTATTCGAACAGAGAACATGGTTGCCCTCGCACTTGGTTTTTGACCCTCATTTTGAAGGACTCTCAGAMGTTACTTTTTAGGTGGAAAGAGTTTACCTCTTTCAGAAGATGAATTGTTGGAGTCCTGTATCGTAGAGAGCATATCACCAACAGGACCACAAAGCACATATGAATGASATGAGTCCCGATTTTGGAGCTTCAGAGAGGGGAGCATGACTCTATTCCCGCTCAAAATTGTGCGAAGGGACATGTGTRCACGTACAGCCATGAAATACAACACCAAAATCTCATAAGAGATGGTAACTGATTGCCAAAATCAGGTATGATCATTATCAGARAAAAAGTCATCAACATCATCATTACCATTTTCCAGTAAGAAGTCCAAATCTTCGCCATTACCAACCGCAGGGAAAGAGTCCACATACCCAGCGGCAGCATCAGTTGGATCACTTTCACTTACTGCTACTTCTACACCCTCCACTGGAAATTCTAACAATCTTAGTGTCTCTTGCCAAACTAGGTTTGCCTTGTCCATGTCATGCACCTGCCGAGCAACAGAGCAGGGTTTGCAATCAGACCCGAAGTAAGGCGCTAGAGGATAGTTGAGCCCTCGCAAAGCACGTGCATAGTCTTGTACTTGTTTGTCTTTGGCACAAAACAGCACACTTCGAGCACCTGCCACACAAATTTATCACAATTGAGGCAGTTGATCAAGAGATGTTGCAAGGTATCAGCTTTAGAAAGAAGAAGGTATGTTTGGGTTCACCTTCCACAGGGCTGAAGAGGAAAAAAGCTATTCTCTGAGCCAACTGTGTAATTCCTCGTGATCCTGGTGCCTACCCGCCCGCCCATAGATTGCAGGATACATAAGACAGACACCATTTTCCAGCTACCAGGAAAATTGAAAGCGACAGATATGCACTTACCAATTTTGTTTAGTAATTCACTAAAATAATTGAGCTCCCTCAAGGGCGAATGAAAAACCTATATTGAAGAAAGTATCCAGGTTCTAATGGGACCTATTCAGGTGAGTATTCACACCATTACACTCGTAACCTGCCCTGGATGCACACAGATGACGTCAACGCTAGCTTCCTTTGGCAGTCGTCTTTGAAGAAGGTTGGAGAACAAAAGCTGCACACATCAAAAGRCTTTTCAAAGGTTGAATTTCTCGATATCACACAATTGCTACGATGGTGCAAACGAACTGATTTTTACAATTAATTAAGTTGCACTGAAGGAGCTAAAGAAACAATTCGATGCAACTCCTTCTATGTATTTCCATGTTACAAGGTAATGATGACTAAGAGTTGTTGCTCGGGGTTTGAAGCTCTCGCTTAATCAATCCGATTGCTTTCACAGCGTAGATGTGCAAAATTGAGTTGAGGTCAAGTCATATATACAGACCTGGACGAGCTTGCTGTTGGCAAAAGATGTTAACTTGTTGTACTTCTTTTTGGTGCCAGATAGGTCGAGATCTTCTGCGTCAAGGTTACCTATGTGATGCACCTGCCACAGAGATAGCAAGATGAGATCCTGAAGTGAAAAGTAAAAAGTAAAAGTTGGACTYATTCCAGGGGAGGAGTAGAAACTGGTATGAAGGGTTTGGACTTTACAAATGTAACTCATACCATTCTTCAGCAGTTGGCAAAATCGCCACCTTAGAAGTGCAAACCAAATGTTTAACACAGMTTCTATAGYCTTTACACAGCCTCAGGAAAATAAATATGGGCAGAAATCGAAAAKTTGAYATGAATAAGATGKCGACTTACAACTGAATTCACCATAACCACTCGTGAAGGTGACCCACGTAGCAAAGACGGTAAGAGCAGAAGTGTCAGGAGAGCTGGGGCAAGATGATTCACTTGCATGTGGTGCTCGAAGCCATCCTTTGAGAATCTCTCTGACCCTGAAAGCACGCGCCAAAGAAAAGAACTAAGTCCAATACACCAGATAGGAACAGCTTCAGGGCCGCTGTAGTATTTGATTCATCGCCAAAACAATTCCGAAAGAATGAGTGTGGTGAAACCGAGATGTAAAAGACTCATGTGTGTTCATTAGCTCGTGAAAATTAATATGGAATTGCCACGAGATTTTCAGTAAAACGGTATCRAATAGGCTCAATTATCACATTATCTAGCTATCTGGAGAAATGAATATCATACTTTGTATGCTATATATAATATATATCGGACAGTAGTCAAAGCTTATAGTAAAAATCATTAGAACTCAACAACACAGACGAAAGATAGAAGCTGTATACCAGCAAAACACGAGTTGTCAGCGATATTAATTAGCACGTTCAAAGGAAGCCCCCGTGCCTCCCAATTAACAGCGAACTTCCGCACAGAGTCAAGGGATAGATAATCCATCTCCATCACCTACAATTTAAACCAGCTTGAGATTGAAGGAAGTACTTCTAGACCAAATCTTTCTCTAGAAATGACATAAAAATGTCAAATGCTAGGTRGCCATTGTGCGTCAAAAAAGTCGCTGAACTCTAAATTCTGATTAGAAAAAGATGTTTGRAAGCAATGCAAATGAYTTATAAATACCTAAAATCCTTCTTAAAACGTTCAATGAAGTGATTTTTGACCAARTTAAGTCTTAGCAACATGACAGTCTGTAGATGGTGTAGACTTAAAATAGTCATAAATTAATAAAACAGTCTAGAATCAGCTAATTCGAGTTTCATGAAGAATAATTATTGCCCAGAACATACAACTGAAGACTTGTTAATCGTCAGAAAAAAAAAGTGTAAACTTCCCAAACCCGAAGCATACCTCACAATTAAGGGGAAAAAATCCATCATTTTGTTCCCTTTCCCACGCTGCAATGAGCTCCCTCACAGCATCTGTGTCGGCCACGGCAAATACAACATGCGCTCCTGACTCCGCCAAATGTCTGAGTACAGAAGACGAACTCCGCTCAAAGACTATCCCACAATGCCAATTTAGGATTTTGATGCTCCATGGTTGAGCGGACGAGGATTCGAACCCATAATGCTAGCCCCTCATAATTGTACGAAATTACAGTTCAGTATGGAACCTTATTTATGAGATTCAGTGCATCCTCAAGGTCAAAAGAGCAGTGTTAATTTGAAGTCTAAAATTTGACTATTATGAAATTCCAGCATACTTAYAGTCGATGACTGAAAATTTGATGATAGGATAAACACAACACGATCTCTAAGATCCTGTAATTGGATTCTAGAAATTAGATACCTGAAATAAGTTCTGACAGGATCAGGTATTGGTTATCACTTACAATGCCTTTTGGATCCAGGTACTACGTCAAAGAATGTCAATCAAGACCATTGGTCATGCAAAATTAGTTGCAATTTAGTACTTAGCGACTTTGCAGGTACTAAGCATAAGATAAGCTATAATCAAGAGCCTCTTCAAATGTATGCCCTAACAAATCTAGACAACAAACTGACACTCATTCCAGAAGTACAACYCTGGGACACCAAATTAGGGCATTAATTTAGAAAATCATCCGATTAAATTTCGAACTCTTAGCTCTTTTGCATATTGTACTTGGACTTCACATACGTCCAACCTCACATTGCCTACTCTTGGCCAAAAAATCAGACTTCACTTGCCCACAGTCATGACTGTCAGTGAAATTCACTCCGAAATAGCACATTCTACCAAGAACTTGCAAACTATACTTGATTCGTCATGTCCTTGATTGCCATTAMCTAGACAAGAAACACAGACGCGAAGCATAGAACGGAGCAAAGTAAATCTCACCTGGCGGTTTCAAGGGCGATGCCGGGAGTACAGCTCGTAATCACGCAGGTGAGATGCGAAAGGGACTCAATCGGAATGCGAGGTGGCAGAGTCACGGAGTAAATCCGCTGCGAAAGAGCATCCCAGACAATGACGAGCACCGCCATAAGCCATTCCCACCAACTGAGAACAATCATCTCCGCCATCTCCTTCAAACCCTAATAATCACTCCCAAACCCCGATCAATTTTCAATGCATCGTCAAGTGCTTAAGAAATTCTCTCAATCAATTCAAGCTGGTCCTTCCAAATTTATCAAAACAAGCCCGATGAGCTGCAACAAGTTTCCTCCCCAGCAGAAAACGCCGAAGGAAAGTCAAAATGAAGGTCAAATTTAGAGATATGAAGCTCGTTAAACRCAGGAAGCTGAGCTCCAGCTCGATGAGTAGGATTCAAAATACAAAATGAATGCGATCGGTTCGATCGACGCCGGCAACGAGATTGCACTGCGAAGCCTCGAGACAGAGAGCCAAGTCGTCACAACAGTGCTCAGTACTCACATTCATAGTGAATGGGAACAGGTATGGGAACTTTACTGGGAACATCATCCCTTTGATTTTAAAATCCGTTTGGATGTAACAGAATTCATCGATAGACTGAGCACTCCGTCACCTCTGTCTGCTTGCTGGAAAACAACATTCCCATTGCCAAGGTTGGTTCTGCTCATTCTTTTTTGAATTTTTGCACATCTTTGCTTGTCTCTTTGTACAGAAATATCATTTATCGCAATTTCATGAAATTGGTCATTAAGTATGGTTGTCTTTTTCAAGATTTAAATATTACATTGGATGAATGAGAAGTTAATTGGATTAAACAGCTCTTGCAAGCCCTCCATTCATTGTCCAATATATGGACGTTAAAGTGCTTATTAAGAATTAAGGTATACATGTGTATTACCACCGTGATTAGCAATCTGATTTATTTTGGAACAAACTCCAAAAGGGGTACATATTTTTGAGAGGTGTGCACATGTTTCAAGAATCAAACTTAAAGAGGATTATAATATTTTGATTAAAATTGTAAACTCTATAAATTCTAAGGTGGTTTTCCCTAAAATTACAAAATTGTTCACAAAGTGGAGTCATAAATGTCCTATAAACAATCCATAACCATCATTCCATGCATCCAATCATACTTAAGTGTTCACTATTTAAAGATTGACACAATCCCATGGTTGGCACTACTAATTTTGTCAAAAAATGAGTAGATATGGATGAATTTTTGAGTGGAATTGGAGTCAAAAGTATAATGATGGAGTTACGCAACTAGTGAAAATGGGATGGACTACCTTACAAAGAATATTTACAACACCCATCCACATTCTCACTTGGTCTTTTTCAATTGTACAATTACAATCATTCATGTTTGACCCTTTTATATGTATTTTTTAGCAATGAAATCACATGTCTCCTACAAGTCAACTTGTGGGGGTTGTCCAACGCTCTAAACACTGCTCTTAACGCTAGTAGTTTGGTAAACAATCAAAATTTATTAATAAAGATTAATTGATTTCAATCACTTTAACCCCTTAACCTCTTAAAGCCCATCAACTTTCTTACAATGGGCATTTTGAATGAATTGTCCCATTTTGGAAAAATTTTGCACATTGATATGCTTGAACTTTTTAATTTTAACTTTAAGAAAATAAAGGCTACTTCTTCTACTATGCATGGAATTATTTAGGAAAATATCAACCATTGGACTTTTAAAATTACAACTTTGGATGATCAACATTATAGGCAAGAAAACAAGCAAAAAACACATGTTTTGGAAAAAAAAAATTATAAGATGATGAATAACACTTTTCTATCCCTTCCTAAAAATTTGTATTAGAATCTGAGGCAAATGCAGTAGTTTTTAATTTTTTTAAATGAGAAAAAAAAAAATCTATCAATTTTGTACACAATTTTAAATAAGAGTAGAAAAACAAAACTAACCAAATTGAATCCTACAAAATTTGAAAAAATTCGTATGTGTCACTTTTTGAAATTTAACAATTGATATTACTTGCATATTGTTTACATAATCTTCAAAAAAATTGGAGTCATTCTAAGTAATTATTTTGTGTTCATCACACCTAGATTGAACTTTGTATTTTTTAAATTGCTAAAATTGCAAATTTAAAAAAAGATTTCCTACATTCAATTTGTTTGTTCAAAATAAAGACTAGGAATATCCCAAAAAAATGGGGCCGGGTTTCCATCCCTACTATTCTTTTCATTGGATAAAGCTAATATGTTTGCTCCCTTTCTTCAAGATAAACCCTTCATCTATATTTATTCCCAAACAAATCTAACCATTGGATCTTTTAATTATCTTATTAGAATATCCCCTGCTAAAATTTCAAAATATGAAACCTTACGAACTGCAAGATCATGATGCTTGGAGTAAAAAAAAGAATATTTTCAATTCTTCCCAAATTAGTAGATTTTAGCTTAAATAAAATTTTAGATTCTTCTCACATTTAATTTATGAAAATAAGAGAAGCCACTCTTTTACAAAATATTGAGATTTGTTTCATCTTACTAAGAATTTGCCATTGAAAATTTGATGAAGACACATTGTGTCCTAATCCTTGTCGGATTAAATTTACTCCTTGACTACCATGGTTGTCATATCGGACAGAATCTTACTGTTCACGGACGAATCAGGCGAATTAGGGTGGACTCGCTGCAAACTTTGGAGGCCAATAACTTTTGGAAAAATTGTCCGAATTGGACATATGAGATGTTTTTCGGCATTTACAGTTTCTGTAGATCAATTTAGCCTTTTAAATCATCTTGAAATTTTAATATAATGTTTTTGTTGTATCTCACTATGAGTTTTCTATCTATAGAAAAAATCAGTATTAATTTTGTAATAAACTACAATTGTTATGATGTATTATATTAATAAGTTTAAAAAAATTGTAAATGTAACAAAAATAATAAAATTAATTTGAAATTTTTTCAAGAGGTGAAACTAGCCATGACAATTTCTCTCAAGTAACTAATTTCTTTGTATCCCAAAAACATCTTTCAAGTCAAATCATTCACAACCATCAATCTAAATTTAGCCTTTTGTAGAATAAATGCATATAAATTATTGATGATTTCTATGGGTGGATAAATATTTTTTTTAGAGACGTTGGTTCTATTAGAGTTCTTTGTAAAAAAAAACAAGTAATTGAGATTTTTCAACCCCTAGAAAACCAAGGTTGAGGAGTTTTCAAGAGAAATTGATAAAAAGTTGTCATTGTTTGGTGCATTGACCAAGGTTGTAAATAAAAGGGATTGTATTTTGAACTTGAGAAACACAGAAGTGTTGTAGACCATTTTGAAAAAGTGTTGAAAAAGTGTTCAATTCATTTGCCGTAATAGATTGCAAGATTATATCATTTGAGATGAGAATTTTTTTCCAATCCTACTATCCCTCCAAAAGAGAGGTACACTTTGATTTGCGTTAGTTGCCCCCCTCCCTCCCTCAAAAAATGTACAAGCCATTGATTGTTTTAAAAAAAAATGCTTACCTTCGAAATCGCCGTTGATTTCTCTAAAAATCACAAACCATTGATCTTGTGAGATTTAATCTGAGCCGTCCACATATAAATATGGATACGGATACATTATCGTATACAAATACATAGTGAATACAAGATACGGATGTGGTATAGATACTGAATACGAATACTAAATACAAATATTAAATATGAATACTAAATACGAATACTAAATACGGATATAAAATATAGATATTGAAATCATATAGTACTGGATATGTATAATACTAAATACATATACTAAATATGAGATACCAGATATCAGATACCATGTGCGGGATACGGGATGAATTGTCCCATATTGATTGTCAATTAAAGTGGTTTCTCAAAATTATAAGATGGAGAAATAGGTGCAGAGAGGGGTATGATAAACTTAAAATTCAAACTTAAAATTATTTTGAATACATAGTGAGGCCTCATGCCTCTCCCTCACTATGCTATGCATTCAAAATACAGGAACACAAACTACTAACTAATTTTTTTCCAATCCTACTAGTTATGGTCAATAGAATTTGAGTCCTTTTGGAATGAGATTTTTGCTCTACTTAAAATCAATTCAGTCACCAACATAAAAAGTGACTCTCAAAATGTTTCAAAACTTTACAAAAATTGTGATAGCTAATTGAAGAAATAGAGATTGTAAACAAAATTTGGACATTTTATAGTACAAGTAACACACTTGCATAAAATGAATAAAATTTCTTTTTAAAAGAGTTTTTAAATTTTTTTATAATTTAATGAAGTATACTAGTGAATTTTTTTTTACACAACTAAACTTTTTTTCAAATTTTTTTATTATGTGGAAATGAGAATCCAATTTACAAGTTATAGTAAGAATTTTACAAATTAAAATTTTTAATTGAGATAGAAATTATTGACTAAAATATGACTCTAGATTTTTATATTTTATTATAATTCACTCCAAGATCCCCTCAMATTACAGAAAACTTAAAAAGTGTATTAAATATCTATATGTTATTTTATAAGATTTTTTGGATCTTTTTTTAACAAATTATAAGAATCGTATCTATTTGGAGTCATATTTCATTTGCAATATTTCACCCAAAAAATTTCAAAATTTGTTGAAATTCTTACTAGAGAATTCTAAAAAGAATTCTCATTCCAATTATTACAGGATTTTGAAAACAAATTGAATTCTTTGTGTTCAAATTTTTTTATTTTTTTATTTTTTTTACATGTATATTTCTTGTACTTCAACATCTCTAAATTTTATTGGGAAAATCTAATTTTTCAATTTTCAAGAGAAATTCTTGAAGTGTATGAATATTTATAAGAACCACTTTACAGTAGAAAAAAATTATGCAAGTTGGAAGTAGATCATTAATTTATTCGACTTTAAAAGTTGCACCAAAAAAATGTAAAATACATTCCTAATAAGTTAGTTGTAAATTCAAATAAACAATCCATTTTGAAGATATCCAAAGGAGTTGACATCTTTCAATCTCTCCAATACTAAATAGTAAAATTTGATTGCCTTATCCTAAAAAATTATCAGATTGCCTTATTCCCTCAAAGTTACTTATAAGTCATCAAAGTCAACAAATTTGTCTAGAGAGAATTCTGTTTGCATACACCGAGGTTCATGAGCCCCAATGACAACAATACCTTACTAAAAAATAATGCATTCTTCTATAGTAACAATAAATATTTATATAATGTCAAATGTTGAAAAATTAGTGAGGGACAACCTAATTTTACTATTTAGTGTAGTTTGTAAGAAAAACACTCAGACTTCTAGGAATTTTTCCATCAATTGCTGTAAGGTAGACCGGTCCATTGTAGTCAAAATTAGAAGCCTACCCTCACAATGTTGCTAAATTTTTTCAATTTTTTCCTCATATAGTAACAAGTGTGAGAAATGATGAGAGCAATTGAAATTATATTTTTTTAACAAAGCATGAATTTGCAATGAATTTTTGAAGTGTTTAGCCCAAAAGAGTTAGTAGACCACCCCATCACCAACAAAATCTGAATCCATGACACTCATCTTATTCACCTAAAGCAATCATAAGTAGTCAAAAGTATTTTCCAACAAATTAGGCCTAAAAAATAATTTCTTACAATGAATTCCCACTGAAAAGTTGAAGACTCCTAATGAGGTCACTAATCAATCCATGATTGTCATGTAAGACATGCATTGTGGCCCATACTTTCACATACTAGAAAAACCCATGATGAGGTCATTCCCTAGGTGACCACTATGGGTCATTTAACCACAATGGGCTGTTTTACCTTGCACCAAGTTAAGCAACTCTCCAGAAAAAAACAAAAAAAAGATAGAACGATGTAAATCTTTCAAAGGTCATTCARGCCTTCACTTAATATTACTTGCCACTCAGAATAAACACAACACATGCTCATCTACTCCACATCCAAGATTGAGGCAAGAGGCTTGAAATTGCTCAAGCTCTAAAACCATCCACCTCCCCAAATGTAGACTCTTTGCTTTTCATCTTTACAAGAATGTACAAATAGTGTACACTTGGCAATTTTAGAGCGTGGGCAGGTTTGACTTCAAAAATTCATAAATAATTCTACAAAGCTCCAAAAAATATGAAACTACTCAGGTTATATGCCAATTCCAGTTGTTTTTCAAGGAAAGTTTACTGATGAATATTTCAAGAAGTTTCGCCTCCCCAAAATTCAGTTTCAGCTCTCTTAGCTGAGCAGTTTTTGCCCCTACCTTGGAACCAGCTAGAAGAGTATGCTCTTCAGCTTCAGATATCATAATTCTACTAGCATGGGAGACTGACATGTGTTCCTGACAACAAAATTGACAAACTTGGAAGAAGTAGCAATCCTACCAGGTTCTAACCGTTCTCTAGACAAGAAGTAGAAACAGTAGACTCCTTGGAATAAAATCCAGCTCGGAGCCCTTAAAAACCGTAACCATTTCACCGTATCGATCCAAAGGAGAGCCAAAAATTCTCAGTCAGGTTGGGTTTCACGGAGATCATGTTGGTACAACCATTTGGTGTTTCCAACACGACGATTTCACCAATCCTGCACGCTACGTCTCCAGCCCACTTTTCATAATAACCCTAAACCCACGCGCATCTCTGTACAGAGTGACAAATTTTCATTTTTCTATACAATTTGCAGGTACTACTGATGTTCAATGCATGCACTATGGTACATGTTCTAGTGCAGAAGATGAAGAATTCCTCCTGGTAAATCAAAATCTCATATCAGCAGCGCCTGGAGTGCCAAGGCCTAGACTAAAACACGTGCTACGTACACCACCACCAGCTTTTCCAGGTACATTGCGTCCACATCCAGCGTATAAGCCAACGGAGATGGGAGTCCTGCTACTGTTTAGAAAATGTGAGTCTCACACCAGAACTGCCAGTATGGAAATATGACGTCCACCTCTTGACCTCCTCAGGCATCCACAATGTGTGCGTCTAAATCATCAGTCGATAGATATAGCCTCTACTCAAGAACCCCAGTCATCATCCCACCTATCAACTTSTGAGAAACTGGACCCCAGCTCTCCACCTGAGATGTGGGGCTCTGGAGATTGAAACGTTTCGCCATTGTGAGTCTCCRAAAATTCAATAGGATCACCTCAAAATCGCAGGATGGMAATCCAACTCTAAAGATGAAACAGCATCTCACCTGCTGTGGTTAATTTGCTGCAACAAAAATTAGGTAGTATTCTATCTCAAGCAGTCGTCCTWGGCTTTTTGAACTTGAACTTAATCTTCATGACATCAGGTCCACCTTGATTCTCAACCTTGGTACCCTCCAGCTGTGAAAAATCATTGACAGGCACACCTRAAGAAGGCTTCTCCTCTAATTTTACATTTATGTCTTCTTTCCGGTGTTTATCCTCTCTAGAAGACTTGTGCCCTTCTTGACGGTGACGCTGCTCTCTTTCCTCTTTCCGTTTCCTCTTCTTGTCTAGATACTCCGGATCATTGTGCTTATCATGCTTCCTCTCTTTGCGATCCTTCTTCCTCTCTTTGCGATCCTTCTTGTCCTTCTTGTCATGCCTTCTCTCCTTCTTATCCCCAGACTGCTTCTCTAACCGCTTTTGAGATTCGTTTTCCTGTGTAGCGTCCTGTGTATCAGCACCGTCCTGTGTACTATTCTCCGTACCCATCATTCCAGAKAGACTGTTATAGCGCTGAAGCTCTGGGGTCTGAGACACTCCAAACGCCTTCCTAGAATCATCTCTAGATTCACCCATGCCATCAAGAGTATCTTCCCCGTAYAGATCAAATGGGGGCTCCTGTTCCGTACTTGCCCGAGAATCACTYCCTTGATTAGTGATAGGCTGATGGAATCCTCGGGGAATGGCAACTTGAGTGTCCTCATTGTTTAGCTCCAGAGTATCCCGGGGTTTCAATATTTGGTCACCTTCAGGAATCCTATCTTGCGTATCATTCTCAGTCCCAGAATCCACCTTATTTGTCTGCAGAGCTTGCGATTCCTCCGGCWTTATATGAGATGATTCAAGCTGAGTGAAAGGATTTGAGTCAATAACCTCGTGAAGATTCDATTCTTCTTTAACAGGAGGTGAAGAATATACAGCGTGATGCTCGGTGGGCACAGCCCCAGTGGATACTTCTAAAGCCTGAGTTGTATCGTCACCTGCAATGTCGCAGAAGGACTAACCCGATTAGCACTTCAAAATCTTAACACGATATGTTTAAGGTGAACACTATAAAACATTGAAGCAACTACAGCAGTGGAKCCTAATAGYCTCGATTACATTTGCAAATCCCAGTCAAAATATCTAGTACAGTCAATGCACCAGTTACGARTAAATTGGCATTAAAGCAAGGACGGGCAATCCATTTCCTTAAGACATCTGCTTGATAGATAATCAATTCAATAATGGACACGAGACGAGTTCAAACTTGCACCTGCAGGCGATCTCGAGAGTTTGAACTTGACGAATAATCTTCCTTTAGAGTCGAACAGCTCTCGTTTACCCCCGGAGCTTCCGCTCTCTGCCCGCTCAGCATTATCTCTAGAAACACTTGGACGCACAACTCGAACTTTCAAAGGCTCTGTCTGAGGAGTAGGAGGTTGTGTAGGTCGAAGGCGAAGTTTGAAAGAATTTTTAGTCTTTCCAAACCTCTTGTCTTGAGATAGATGATGAGGGGCCAATTTGGAGAGACACTCAACCGAGCGATACAACGATGCAGACCTGCTTGACAGCTCCAAGTCAGCGTAGTACTTACAAATCTTCAATATCGATTAGCTCCAATCTCATTTTCTCTATAAAAAAAACTGCTGAGGGGGAAAAATATGCAAGTAGAATGCAAAACATGTCATACCTGCCGGCAAGAACCTGCAAAAACGAGAAGATGCTATGCCGAAGCAGAACATTATGGAAAGCCTTGCTGCTGTCTAGCAAAGCCAACAGTCGAGCTACAGTAACACCCCCAATTCTAGAGTTGCCCTTCTCGGTGAGAGAACCCAAACGGACCAAGTGCTTCATTACTTTGCTTTGAACTGCACCACGACCACTGAAACCGTAAGAAACATAAAGGCTAGAAGCCGCAAAGCAAGATGTGCATAGCGCCCATAGATTGATGTGCATAGCACCCATTCCCAAACCAAGGTCGTTGAACAAAAATCTAGCCACATAGGACAGGTCCATAGGTTCTGATGGAAGTGAAAACATGCGACTATATTCCGCACAAATGTAKAGAGAAGCGTGTAATAAAAGACTTCACCTGCAAAGGACTGGTCATCATGGACAAGTTGTAACGCAAGCAGAACTACTGCTTCCAATCCTTTAGAATGAAATTCTATATCCAATATCGCTTTCAGCGCTGCCACTCGAACTTGCCATTGGAMCTTGTGCTCTTTGAATGGCTTTAACAGTTGTTTCACTCGTTCCTGGACAAGAAATAAACAGCTTGCGTCATCGCTCTGCTCATAAAAACGAAGGGACATAATTTTGCAACATCCATAATTTATTCGCGTGCAGGTCAACGGGAGCAACTGGGTTAACTTACCGTAGGTAAAGCATGAGAAAAGCGAATAGCGAGCTTTGCAAGAGTATGGATGCAGCTAATAGTCACAACTCCGTTATAGCTCGGCATTAATCTGTATCCACCAGCAATTCCTAATGTCAGTGTACCGCTCTTAAAGTCACCAGATGAGCAACAAAGTGACATTATCATGGTCCATGCCATTGCAATTGTTCAGAAAATTCAGCACAATTGATTCAAGTTAAGGCCTGCCTACATAATTCAGCGGCAGAAACTCCAACTGTCCCGAGCTTGCCACTTCAACAGGCAGATAGAAATACCGATATATAGGCTTCCGAAAAGAACGATGTCAAGCTCGGCATACACCAAGAAATAACACACTGTAAAAGTCAAATGGAAGACCAAGTAATACATTTCCATACTTACCTATCATACTGCAAGAAGCGATCAATCTGCTTCAACATCCGTGCTAATGWTTTTAAATTCTGTTTCARTGAGCATCACACATTTAGTAAGAGATATTAATACTGCCCAAATATACTTTCCATCAGATTAGTCACATAGCAGATACTTCCAAATGTACAGAAAGTATATTCGAAGAAAGAGCAGCTCAAGAACGRAAACTAGCTTGTCACTACAATGGACTGAACAAACGTAATGGCTATTTGTGTCAAGAAACTGAAAGGGATCGCGGGACTCTTACCTGCTGCCCGAACTCCAGTGACCCTACAGATTCAATGACTGAAGCTAGCCAAAATACATCAGAGTACGCATTTCCACTGTTGTCATTATGCTGTCCCATCCCAAAACAAAAAACTCGCTTTAAAAATAAAATATACTCCCAAAAGTAAAACAGTCCATGTTCATTAGCATGATCATAAATAACTTAAAAAGAGGAAAACCTTTAAATCTGCATACGCACAACGCGCATTCAAAGATGGAAACCAGAGATATTCAATTAAGAGCCGCATCTACAAGAACTACACACATAAGAAGAAACCTTAAGAATATGTAAAATTAAATCAGTTGCTTCCAACGGGCTCTTGCCGTCGTTCCCACGAACTTCAGCAACTGCTCCTGGAATYGCCTGCATGAACCACCAACGCAAATTGTACAGTCAAAAGAGGGAAAAATTGTTTTCATCAGAGGTCCTGGGAATCAAACTTTTAAGAGGTTTTTAATTGRAGAATGTCATCAACGACGTAGAACGTCCTGATAGGTTTGAGAATTCAGACAATTAAATTTGGATTAGCGAGTTCATTCCAATTTCACATCTCGAAGTTTTAAGCAGATGTAAATCAAGCTACCACAGAAAAATACGATTCCAAGTCAAAATGCTAAGTACAAAAATTAACATACGTCTACTGCCGAAAATCAAATCGCAGAGACCAGGTGTATCAGCGGATCTACCTCCAAAACAAAATATTCAGAGAAATCGTGAAAATCATTTGGTCTGTGTGCCCCAGTACACCCACAACCCGTCCACCCCAGTAAAAATCTCTTTCTGATCTCGAAATCATTAAAACCTCCCTACTTGGTATAAGCCAAAGTCAATTTCGTGACAAGTAGAAAGGAAATCGATCTGTGCATCTAGAGGGGGCACAGAAGGGGACTCACTTGGGTAAACCTATATCAGGATCAAAGCAACGACTTTTATAATACTTTATTAGATTCTGTAAACCCATGTAACTTGTACCCTGCACATGGATATTGGAGGAGAGTGAGCGAAAATGATGCAGTACATCTATGCGGAAAGTACACACTACTTCATTAAACTTCATAGTCCGATTTCCGCTAAGTATGAGCATCTGAGGTCAAGATAAATGCTCAACACARGAAACAGATAATCAAMACCTCCAGCAACCTCAAAGTTAAAGTAACAAATTCGTGCACAATAAGACACACATAATGAAATGTGCTTCAACCACCACAAATGGCAGCGTGAAGGACAGCACACCTCTGATGCAGTACTAGCCAGTGCAATAGCTGCTTCAATTCTCACGCGGCAGAAGACCTRTAATTGTTACGGGAAAACAGTCAATGCCAGTTGTTAAGTATAATGAAATTCTTCTCTTCTATCAAACTCTCGCACTACAGAATTGATATAAAGACAATACTCTAAGTGGAAAAATATGCATCCTCTGTTGAAAGACAAGAAAACCAAGATATCATTACATGGTTGTTCCTGACCATTGATGTACCAATTCACACAGTACCTTGGGATCATTAAGACAATTGTTAAGAGCATTGACTTGAGCAAACGACGTCCGAGGATGGGCACGTAATGCCGCCACAGCTTGTATTTGACCAATGACATCCCTATCTTTCTCCAACTGGTTTATCTGTACAGAAAGTGAATCATTCAGAATAAATGCCCAAATAGGAACCACACGTCAAATCACTCGAAACTCATATAGTTTCAATTAAAATATCTCAGAAAAGTGAAAATCTGAAGCAGTTCGTTAAACATACCCACATATGCTCAGGTTGAAGTAGATGTAACTCCGCTAAATATTCTAGCTCCGGATCACCGCGAATCCATAACAGTGGCGACTCCAAACTGTCGAAAAATCATARACAACAACAATACCTCYGTCAGAAAACAGATACCTCGCGTCAAAAGTAAAGAAAGGTAAAATAATGTCATCGGMTAACTCTTGAATCCAAGATAACGGGAGACAGTAAACCAAGATAGAAAACCAAATGAGAAGTCAAAATCCGCCAATATACAAGAGCTGTCTGTCGGCACCTTTGAGCTGGAGTAGCTTCCACATTATCCTCAAGAGCTTCACCCTTGGTTCCTTTCTTAGGACGCTGAATTCGCCGACCAGCCAGCTTGGAATGGCACTGAAGTTCCAAAAGTTGGTAACAATCACCAGCCATGGGTAAGCTTGGATGATCATACATACCATCCAACTCGTGCAGCCTTATGCTCATCATCCCAGGCCACCCCATGTCTGAGGGGCGGTGTTTTGACTCAGGAGCTTCAACCATTCCTGTAACTCCAACATGCTTGGGCAAGGCAGTGGACTCCCGGCGAACTGCAAGCTCTACCATGTTGCGCCTCTTGCTGTATACAAACCCCATCCTACCAACAAACAGCCCCAGAACATAAAATTTCTCAGAAATTTGATAGGATCTGATCCCCAARATCATTCCGAGGCAGCATGAGCGGGATGCTTTCTGTGAAATCATGAACAGCGCCAACATATACTATGGAGTAAGCACAGTTCTGAGTTGATCTTCGTGATTCCAAAGTGAGAATCGCGAAGTCTGACACGTACTAGTGAAGAAGTCCATCATAAGAACCAAACATTGTTTTAAATTTACAACGAAATCCAGAAGAATTTCAGGATTTTATCAGTCACACCCTCTTGTGAAAACCTTCCCAAAAGGTTGATTCGTGATTCAAAATTTAAATACCAGTTTTAGGCCTCAGGTCTTTTGTCTCGATCACAATTGACAATAGAGCCTCAGCACAAAACTTGTCTCCCTCTCAAATTATTAGATATTCATATAAAACAACAGTCATCTGTTTCACCAACTATTAACATCGCTGTAAAATCCGACAAGAGATCAAAACCCAAAACCCAAACCGATACCTTTCTTTGATTCTCAATCACAGTGACAATAGAAGGCATTTAAGACAAACCTCAAACGAGGGCAACCTGACGATTCAACCCAGCGTGGAAAAAAATCCTTCAAGAAAGGACGTTCCAGATTTCCCAATTTGTTTGCGAAGTGGCGAAACTGCAACACCATGGAGATTCTTAGTGGACAAAGTAGAGAAATTTGGAGAATTTGAAGAGGAAATCCATGGTGCAGTCTAGTGTGAAGACACTCTGATCAACGATAAACACACGACATTTAACTACTTATTCACAGATACTCAAACTTAGAGCTGTCTCTGTAGACGCAAAATTGAAGAATAAAAAACGTAAGAAAAAAACCTCTGTAGTGCTAAGGGTTCGATTCGTCCGGTTAGGATCTTGTGCCCTCATGATTATTCTCTGTAAAACCTGCATCATTCAAATCTCCAGTTCAACACAAGAAACTTGAAAAGCAAGACAAGGTTCCAAAGTGATGCATCGGCAACTTCTTGCTTACGATAACCTATACCTTTCGAAATGGCTCCGGACCCATTTGCTTTTCCAACATTTGCACAACCGCAGTCTGTAGCACATGGAACCAAGTATWTGATTCAGTATCTAACAGCAAATGTATCCACTCCCCAAGTACAAGTACGAAGACCGACTGCTGGCCCGTGTGAATCAGGAGTGGAGCTGTTACCAAGCAAAAAGGATTGGATTATGCAAAATCATTTCAATAGACGGTCAAGTGAGATTAACCTCTCATCACAGTCCATCAAGATAAAAGAYAAATTACAAAATGAAAAATAAATAAATAAACTAAAATTCATTGGTAAGCCAACGAATCTATATCCTCCAAGCGGAATTGAAATTGTGGTCATCACATTGAATCAGCGGAATGCTTCTGAATGACACTTGATCAAGAGTGACTTGGTAAGAGTTTCGTGTGTATCACAACGTACAGCTTTCCAAGTTCTGACTTTCCCAAGAACACCAAGGTTTTCAGTGCCACACATGTATATATCCACCCCAGCTGGCGGACTTAGTACAGGCGCTCCATCGACTTCTACCAAGCAGACCGCTTCGTTGGCCTGCAAGAGAAAGTGAAACGGAACACTATGAACTGTTTCACTGAAGAGGAAATTCTCAAGAGTTGCCAAAACCTCGGTCTCAAACATAATTAATCGACTATGATCTCATATAAATTACTGCTGCAGAGTAGACAGTTCCAATTTGAGTCGATAGGAGCTTAAAATCTTCCCACCCTTTCACTCCTGCCAACAATGACCTGTATGGAAGAGTATCAAACACTAACCTGCAGAAGGATACATAGTGAATAAAGCAATACCTTATACCGCCTAAAGCGAGCTTCATTGTTTCCAAGAAAACGCTTGACAAAAAGATCAGTGAGCATTCCAGCCAAACCTTCCAAGAGCCAATCTGAAGAGCAATCCATGCAGGATCAAAACCACTCTCAATTTCCAGCATAACAAGAATAGATTCATAAAACGGTATCTCTGACACCGTAGATATGCTGCACTGCAAGCTTAAAATACGGAGACTAAACATATGGGAGCATTTTTTGTGATAGGCTATACTATCTACCTTGAGAAATTCTACAAAACTACTACATATATATATAGATATATAGATATATTACAACCTCAAATGAGAGGCAACTCCCACACTACCAATCTCAGTCACAAAAAATGACAAATATACAGCTACACTTCAACTCAGATATTTCTAGCCCCATCATAAATGAAAAAATATGAGCCTACCATCCGCTGGAGAATCAGGAGTTATGAAGATGCCAAACCACTGCTGAGCCAAAGCATGCGCAAGCTTGATACGTGTACCAATAGCCTGGACAAAAACCACCACTATCACGAATTGTTAACCAMGAGTATTTTCAAAGAGTAAGAAAAATACGGCCTATGCCATCGCCGTCCACACAAATTGCAACACATACACGAAACAGCAGGCAGCAGATAATATCAATGATAGCCGTTATACAAAATACATGCTCAGTGGACACATGTATTTATCATGACCACTCTAGAGTTCTGTCTGCATTTACATGAAAAGGAACTCAACAAGCCGATGTGCACAAATATCAATATAAAATACCAACTTTTGATAGAAGCAAATTGTCTAATGAACAACTAGCTCCAGTAGCAATCTGGGTTATCTCATGTCCATGTTAAGAAAAAGGTATTGGAGAATGACACCTTCAGCAAATAATGAGWGACATCATCAAGAAATTTGCAAAGGTACGGAACGTGTGAGACTTGTAAGTCACAATATCATACCCTACCTCATCAATAATGYGCTCATCTGCCAATAGATCCGCACTAAAAGTTGCTACGGACGCTCCAATGCTGTTAGTTGAGATGACAGCAGCACCAGGGAGAAACACTTGTTTATAGCATCCAAATGGGAAAGGAGCCCCCAGATATTCTTCATATAGGCTGGAAAATGAAACAAAGAATATGCGAATAAAGTCATGCATGTATGGATACTTGGAAAGGTTAAAGATTCAGCTACATGGTGTATTCATAGTTCTGTAAATCATCAAACACATATTTCATCATGAACAAAATTCATTAGAAGTTGAAACTAACGCAAAAGYTTTCTTTTCGTTATCATATCAATTTATAGCAGTTCTGAATTCAACCTTAATGACTCTTTGACTCTTTGACAGAAGTTCTTCAAAGAAGGTTGAATTTTACATTGTCGGATTAAAGAGTCCTCACTACAAAACAAATACGACTCTCAAAAGATGCATACTTGTRGAGAGCACGTTTATAAATTTAAGGTACAGAAAATTCCAAAGCAASCTCTAAAAATTAGTTGGAAAGGCTGAGAAACAAAATGAGGGTAAAAAAGGCACCTGAAAACGGTGTGAAAGGTACTGATAGATGCATTTAATGTTGCGTCCATGCCCGGCATACATAAATGTGACACATTTGAATGATGACGATCTGGAAGAACAAATAAAGGTGCAACAACGAGGGACACAAAAGATGCTGATGTTGGAATTGGAAGGCTGTATACAAACGTCTTGAGATGAGTTCCTTCCTTGCTGTACACCTGCTCACAMATCCAGCATACCATCATAAACATCAGGGGACAATCTACTAACCAATACTCAAGTCTGTCATTMTGGAATATAGGAAACAAGAACACATGCTCGACACTCATGCACTAAAATTCAGAAACATATTTCAAAACAGTGTTATAAGAACGAGTAGATGAAAAGATAAAAACAAGGTCTAAAACCGGAAAGAGTAGAGTTACACCATAGAAAATGCTGCGTAAATCCAAACACCCCAAAAATGTGAACTGGATGCTAAGAGCAGCCTTAGTAACATAAAAGAATAAATCAACAATTCTATTCRCGAAAAGAAGCACACAACACGGACGGCAGAACTCTAACCTGGTGAAGCAATTTCCCATTGCTCACTGCAACATACTCTGAATGAACTGTAAACTCAAGGTCGAAGCTGGCACAGGATAAACAGGATCGCAAAATGATAAGTAAGGTTCACTACGATAACAAATTGGACAAAGCAGACATGATACATGATGCATGMAATGACCCTGCCCTGAAAGAATGCAAATAGACATTTGAGCATGGTTCTCAATAATAAAATACTCTAAATCTTTGTTAGATTTTGTTTGAAATTGAAAACGGATTCCAACAAATCGTTCAATACATTTTTCGGAGAGTTGAATAAGTTCTCACAACTTGTAAACAACATCATGATGGATTGACATTAAGTAACAACCTCAGAAATAACAAGGGCAGCGATCTCAAATGTGACACCTCCTACTTCCTTATTGGTCCAATCAATTTACAACACAACTAACTAGCACATATCTACCCAGCTAATTTCCTAACATCATCACACAAAAAAACTACCCAGCTAATGTCCTAACATCATCACACAAAAAAATTGCAATTGAAAAATGGAGTCCACTATGATTTTTCCTCCTTTCAAAAATATGGAAGTTAACGTCATTCCAGCGGGTGCACCTTGACTAATTTGCACTTTCGACGAACACCAAAGGCAGTCATTTGGAAGCGAAAGATCCAGCAGAAGTAGAAYTCCCAAGCAATTAAAACCAGAGTAAACTTCACACTGGCACCGTTTTAGGAGGTCAAATCATATCTTGCTATAGTACCTGCACCGCTGTAAGGTTGAATCCACACAAGGAAACCAGCAACGYGCTCGCCTCAATTGGTTGTTGGTGTGAAACACGTCTTCTTGAAAATGAGCTCCTGAAGATGGCTTCTCTACCCAATACTCCACACGCACAATTTTTACCTGTATGTCACAGTAAGTTGCCTTTTAAATCAATCATTCAAGCACTTAGTGGAGCAGAGGAAGACCAAAAATTACGAAACCGACAATCCAACCAGAGACCCTCCACTTATTACACAAGTACCTCATGCATAAAGTCTGAGGTAGCAGCTTAATACCTCTTCTGATTCAGAGCTACGAACAGCCTCCAAATTAGATGCCTCAGATTTTGTATCATGCGCTGAATGTAACAATCCATTCTCCAACCCTACTTCAGCCTTCACCTATAGAAGATATATTCGTGGTCAGTAGGCTGATACACTTCAAATACGAAATCACTATCAAGTTACCTCTCCTCTTCCACAAAGAAACTTTTCAAATGACATGACGCACTAGAATGCATTTGAATTCCCTATTTGCTGATGCGCTTACGGACTTCATTTTCAAATTGCGGAAAGTCGCTTGACCTGGCGAATTCAAACCTATGCGGGTTGAACCACATTCGCATGAAATATCCGCCATTCATAAACATGTGAAGTGATATGTCAAATTGCTAAACGAAGAAAATGAATAAAATGAMAGTATGGTCATTTTACTCATTCTGCGGCCAGAGAGGGCTCCGCAGACCTCTAGGGCTTACTGGAACATAATAATGACCCGAAAAAGAGAACTCGGCATCAAGACTATTGTCTACTATCACTTCCACAACCAACTGGGCTAGAAATGAAGTCATACGAAGTGAAACATAGTTTAGTACTCTTTCCACAGTAAASGCTTTSCAATCTTCTCGAGATCRTGTAGTACTACTAGAACACGTAGGGGCTATTTGTACTCTAGAGAGCTCACCTCCAAAGTCGTTTTAAGTTCCTGGCCTCGGTCCGTAGGTGTTGACAAAGCAGGAGGATCGATAACGAGATCAGGCTGAGATTCCATATAAAGATCGTCAGAGTACTTCCGATAGGCATCGTCGGCAGCCTCCAGGTGCGACTTGGTGTAAGGTGCAGGGTCAGGCCCATCGTTAAGGTTCGCCTCATAAGAACTACGTTGGTTATGAATTTTGAATTGAGCTTCCACGCCATCAACGAGAACCTGTTCAATATGAAGGCCCCGGGCATGCAGTCCAATTTTCCCTTGTCTTGCAGCAACTTTCAGTTCTGTATGCCTGTGTCACAAATCTACTTAAGAATATATATATATATATCCAATATTGTCTTCCACACTGGTTGTGCTTGAAACACAAGTACGCCTCGAAATGAGGTATGAAAGTCATGACTCCGAGATCTGAGCGTGTAAAACCCTAAGCCCTAAACCCTACACATAAACCCCTGATCAGGTGGAGTCTGCAGAGTCTAATGACTTYCACTTAAATCAGAAGTGTTCCAAAACTCCCAGTCATCATAGTGATTTTACTATCTGCAATTCCTAATAATTTCAGAAGTGAAAGAACAAAATCAGGACGCTRTTTGACAGCTTAAGTTGCAGAAGCTCGAGATGCTAACAGCCTGCTCAAAATCGAGAGACATTAATTTGTCGAGTCTCAGACAGAGAGCTCACCCATAGATCCGCTGAGATGGTAGGTCGACGGCCACACAGAGCTTCTGGTGAAGTATTGTGCTACATGATGACGCAACCCCTTCGTCTGACTTGATAACCCCTACATCTACTCACCAACTGTAATTAGAGGACGATCAACACGGAGATTTCATTGCCAGGAAGACACTCCATAAAGAACGGCAACTATCTGTCTGTTTGTGCTTCTGCAATTAGATTCGAGTTTCAGTCTGCAAAGAGCTACCTGAGAGTCTGTGCTCCTTCTGCTTCTGTTTCCGTTGCTTCGCCATTGCTGAACCTCATTGCCAGCTCTTACAATTGCGTCTCTTTTGCCATAGTTCCTTCGTCTATTGCTACAGTAAATCAACCCTAAACACAAAAAATACAGATATTCATAAGTAGAACAAGTCTACAGCAAAACATATTTTCACTCTCGTTGATTCCAATGCTCTCAATGCTCTTAGTGCCTTCAATGTTAARAAAAATCTTCAATACTGGAGTCCTCCTTTTAATTCAAAGTAATATGATCCCCGGGATTTCTCTGTTAGACACCCTCCTACCTTCCCTTTTCTTGACACACGTTCAGCAACCCTAGCTAAAGGATATCTCGAATATTAAAAGCAAGTGCCTCAAGCGTTTCGTCTGCAGAAAACAGAACTGTTTACCAAATCCAAGTCCACGATTCCAAGCATTCCTATGAACCACCGTTCTCCTGGCTTGGCGAAGAAGCGCATTACTCTACCTTCAGGTCATGCGGCTTCTTAATTACTAGTCCTTCTTCAAGTGAGGAAGCCATGATCTGCTGAGAGCTCCGCATGCGGCGGTGAAGAGCGCCGGAGGGGGTAGAGGATTGTTCCGTCTGTGAAGGGCTAGGGTTTGCGGAGCTCAAAAAACTCCAATACTCAACACAGATAGCGCCTGGAAAGGCGACGGAAGGAGGTTTTATGGAGGTGCAGCGAAAGGGTTGGCGCGTCCAGAAGCACCTGGCGAGACTCTCAAGGACCCGGAAGCATCTCAAATGAACGAAATGCAAAGACTGCGACAAATGTTGGGCTGAGAGACAAAGCGCGGTGAAAGCTGGTACACCGAGAGAGGTGCGAAGGTTACGCGAGTCACGCTAGGCGCGAATGCACCAACCACAAATGGTTATGCACCTGCTTGGACGCCCCGCCCAAAGCAAAACACTCACCTCCCCGCGCTCGATTCTGCCGTGCACCACACCACAAATGGACGCGAGCAAGGATCTGCTCTAAGAGCGCCCATGTTTAAAAGCGATCATGACCCGGGGTACAGTTTGCTTTCTTCAATGTACATTTCAGGAGACGATATTCTATCAATGCAATATGTGGTATCTTCTATAAATGTATTCAAACATCAAAGATACTAGATATCACATTGATAGAATATCTTAGCATACATTAGAAGGTGTCTATTGCTTCAATCAAGACAAATATTGAATACTGTCAACATGTTTTGAAATCACAAGCTAGTGTGACCCTAAATCTTATACATGAATGTTGTAGGCTTGTGGCCATCAAATATCAATGCAAACTTTTTGATTTTGCAAAGGCCAATGCTAACAACATTACTTGCATGTAATCCGTCCATTGGCAAGTAGGTTGAAATGAGACTTTACATTCAAAGTGACATGCCTAATGACATGGATGCAAGCAAAATGTACCCAATTACAATAGGCAATGGCATTTTTGTCATTCGTAAACTAGTTATTCAATTTAAAAGGAGTCAAATGATTATCTACTCCAAAATTGGGATTAATTGGAAAATTAATTAATTAATTAGTGTGAGGAACAAGACTACTACATGTCAATTTAGAATGAAGACAATTGTTACACAAACCATTAGGGGAGATTTGGGCATTTCGAAGACCATACCAAGCCTATTTCTCATGCTATGAATCAACCTTTATTAGTCAAAATTAGATAAATTTAAAGACGATTAACAAAAAATAATAATTTTAAAAATTTAAATATT
Source organism: Pleurozium schreberi (assembly GCA_006891605.1). NCBI lineage: Eukaryota > Viridiplantae > Streptophyta > Bryopsida > Hypnales > Hylocomiaceae > Pleurozium > Pleurozium schreberi. The sequence continues at coordinate 69,014 of VACF01000697.1, read as the reverse complement.
ATTATTTAAACGTAGTAGTCACTCTATAATGTCAAACTGCTTATGTGGCAAACTTCCCACACTTCCCACAGTCCGGGAACTTGCGGTCTTCCAAAGGCCTAAAAATCCTCTTACTAATGATCTCATAAAGATGAGTCTTTTTCCTAAGACTTCATACATGATCCTTTGTATTTATAAAGTAATTTTAATTTTAATAAATTGTAGATGGATAATCGAGTTGATGCCATGTAGAATTATGTGGTTTGATAAAAAAAAAACTATTTATGAAAATTTAAATGATGCTTTTTTTTATCTAAATCTTCTTAGAACATTCTGTGTAAAAGTAATCATGTAGATATCATTCGCTTGAATTGGATTCAAATGACATCTCATACAAAAATACCATAGAGTACAAGCTACTATCTCCTCAAAAGAGAAGGTACACAATCTACTATGGTAAAAAAAAGAGTACCTTTATCTTGAAACTCTTGTACTTGTATATATGATTTTTTTAGCAGTAAAGTGACATCCACCTCATAATGCATGCAAAAAGTAAAGAACAAATGAATGTAAGCACTCATAATTAAGCACATATATAACTATAAAATCACCTAATATTTTGAAACTTCATCCAAAATTTGGTGCACCTAATATTTCTTTGAGAAGGATTTGGTAATTTCATCCATTTTTCGCCCACTTTTTTAAACATAAGATTTTGGCAAAAATTTGCGAAAACATTTTTTCTTGCTTGTATGCACTAAACTTTTCAATGGTAAATAGGCACTTGAAACAAATCATGGCAACAAAGTTACAAAAATAGATTAATTGCTTTCAAGATTTGACAAACCAATTAAAGCTAGTGTTCATTGTATTATATTTTTTGCATTTCAATGCACAATTTAACTAGACGCTATTTGTTTTGGATTTACTTGATGTATGAACAACCAAAATAGTGGAATTTTTTTGTCTTGATAAGCTCTATGCAATCATATAATTCTTCTACCACATTGTTCCTCCAATTCTAGATTGTTCATGATTTTTTGCCAAGGTGATTTTTAAAAGCGCAAAATTGGATGGCACAAAAATCATCAAATTTTGACCTATTTAAAGTTGAAGGGCACCATAAAGACATAGAAGACCTCAAAACCAAACTTAACTTTCAGTATTTAATGCAGTTTATAGGTGGAGCCAAAAAATTTGAAGAAGATTCTTTAAACAATAGTGTTGGAAGTTGACATCTGTAAATGGCCATTCATTGCACCTCTTTGACGTGCAAAAAACTCCCTTAGTGCAAAGTCCCAACACATTACACTAAAAGAGGTTCTACCTGTAGTCTTATAATCCGCACGGTTGATTGGTTTGGAATGTATAGATTTGCACGCATCACTAAGTTGGCTTCAATTTTTCAACAGTGCATTCTTGTGTAACCAAGAACACAACATTGATCTGCTTTGGAAAGCACTCTAAACCACCTCTCTTGTGATGCACAAGGGTTAAGTGTCCACCATGCTAATGATGAAAAAAAGAAAAAATTGTAGTGGAAATATCTACTTTAACCCATTAAGGACCGTGGTTGATCTAGGGGGTGGGCAATCCTTTGTATGGCCAATTGGGAGCAATTTTAAAACTTTTGAATGCAAGTGCCTATCGGAGATCTAACCGTACGGATGGAAGTATTGCACATGATATAGGGTTTAGGATTAATTTTTTTGGTGAAGGTGCATTGTGAAGCAGGAATTTTTAGCAAATCTTGGTGTAATTTCAGCCCCTGTTGTCTTGGTTTTTTCAACCCTTTGGCCACATGCCACCTCAAATTGGCCTAGTTATTGTCTTAAACTCTTCACTTCCCAATTCCCCAGACCCGTCCCCTTTGCCACATCATCAAATTTGTTGACATGCTATCTCTACAAACCGAAAGGACCCAAATCGACCACAAAATGGTCGACCAGTCCTTAATGGGTTAAGGTAGGAGCATCCAATGGTGTTCATGCCTCTAATGGCGCAAAGCACTCTAAACCACCTCTCTTTTGACATTTGCTCTGTGATACACGAGGGTTAAGTGTCCACCATGCTAATGATGAAAAAAAAGAAAAAAATTGTAGTGGAAATATCTACTTTAAGGTTGGAGCATCCAATGGTGTTCATGCCCCTAATGGTGTCAGTTTCTATGAAAGGTATTGATTCTAGAACATAAATATAGGTAGACTATATGGTCAAAAAAATAAGCTATCTACAATATACATACATTCATCATCTGAAATGACTATCATGTATAGAAACTGACACCATCGGGTGCACGGACGCTATTGGGTGCTCCTATCTTAGAGCCCCAATAAAAATTCTTGGTCCCCAAACACAGCCGTGGTGACCTGACCCCCTCGCTCGGCCCCGCAGAAAAACGCTGAAATTTTTTTATTTTTCATACGTGATAAAGTTTGCAAATTTTTGAATTCCAGTAACCCTAATTGCAGCAAGGGGACTGCGGTGCTGCATTTAGCTACACATACGTGTGCCGTGCTCGATCTACAACTACCGGAGCCCGATTGCCCGTCTATACGTATGTGAGGAATTTGATGCCTCGATGACAGCAGATCGAGGGTTGTCTGCATTCAATGCTCTGAAGACTTCGAATTCTGTGTTGGAGAGAAAGTGTGAGAGATTGCATAATTTTAGCTAGCTCATCGTCCCAATGTATTTGACTTTATGATTCTCGTGCAGATTTTAGATGCTGGCAAAGTGGATTACCGTAATTGCTTGCAAAGAAAGGAGTTGGTGCGCGCAGCGATTGAAGAACTCCAAGGATTGTAATTCCCCGGCCTCTTCAGCTCAGCTACTTCTTCAGCGCTTCCTCCGCGGACACGAGGATGCTGATCTTCTTCATAGTGATAATTACCCTAGTATAGTTGTTGCAAACTGCCAATATCCTTCTTCTTCATAGTGATAATTACCCTAGTATAGTTGTTGCAGACTATGAGTGCTCTATTGAAGTTGTGGGAACCGGATTTTGGAGGGCACCGGAGGTATTGTTGGCTTTGAAGAATAGAAGTGCCATTGACTTCACGGAGGAAATAGATGTATATAGCTATGCTATGACTTGCTTTCAAATAGTAATTGGTCGCTTGCCATTCGAAGGTGAATTGGAGGCATGTAGAGCTAGCTATGATCTTGTTATAGAAGGAAGAAGGCCTAAACTTCCTAGTGATTTGCATGTGACATTGAAGGATTTGATTGAGAGATGCTGGAATTCAATTCCAAATGAGAGACCTAGCTTTTCAGAAATCCATGAATTACTGTGTTCTTGATTTAATATCTTTACAGCAAGAAGGTAATTTCCTACTTTATCATGCAATGTTTGGATATTCTATGGATAAGTTATGACTTTTCAAAGTACTCTCTTTATGTGTACCAAAAATCAATACTAGGTGATTTGGAATATTACTACTTGTGATCACTTTAGAAATTCATATTTTGACTTTGAAAATTCATAAATTGTTTGTGCACTATTGACACTTGCACTGTAAGAAAATTTGGAATCCCTTTCTAAATCCCATGATAAAAAATAAAACTTCTACAATTTAATTATATATTATAGGAACCATGTTCCATGGCTAATGAGGATGATAGTTTCGTTAGCCTTTTGTGATAAGGTCTTCTTTGATGATGTTGATTTGGTGCAATTGTCTCACATGCATTGAATCACTTTGCAAATGTTTGTATTGGTTGCTGTTCCAGATTAAGGTTTATAGCATTGTTGAAAAGTATTATGGACACGGACAAACATGGGTGATTGGATGTAAGAATTTTATAGTTTTCTAATTTGATATTTGTTTGAACCAATTTATCTCWTGGCCGTTGGAAGGGAGGGAATGAAGTTATTGTTAATCTTTCACTAGTTCAATTCATTGCTTACTTGAACATACATGTATACTAAACCCTAAACTACTTTTAATGCACCCAATTTCAAATAATTTAAAGGTTAGTAGCCATATGCACTGCATGCATTGTCCCATTACACTAATCAACTCCTCACAATTATGTGTATGCTCCCAAGATGTGACTCAATCTAATCTGAGCTACACCAAATTAATTGCCATCCTTAACCAAAACCAATCAACACAACACAAGCTCAAACTTCATATTTTATTCCATATATAGATGTCACCAAAATATACACATGACTTAGAAAGCCTCAACAATGTCTCAAAATCAATGCCTCAGAACTTCTCACAATAGAGTGACCAGTAACCTATATAGCTACTTGTCCTAAGTCTGTGTTTAGTGATTTTTCAAAATGGACTCCATCCAAACTGCAGTTTTATTAAACAAAAGTTTACCACCTCAATTGAACCATTATCACCTCCAAAATGGCCGGTAAAATCTGTTTCATTACCAAATTATGTCAAAAACTCTTAAAACTCTGAGACAATGTTTATTCCACACACACCTCGCTCATTATTGTCGAATTTAGACACCGAGCTACATACAGAAGTCTCGAATAGTAATCCCATCAAGCGCGCTTCGGAGTCTCCATTTTGCGAAGCATAGCTCCAAGAACACGGCGAAGATCATTCCGAATCCGCGCGAGCTCACACAGAAGAGTTTCAATGACGTTCATCACTGCATATCCACATTCCTGCAGCATGCACCCCAAGTAGCTTTGCCGGAGGGAAGAATCCTCAAAGGTGGTGGTTTCGATGACTGGAAGCCACCGTGCCGCCCCTGATGCGAGTGTAGATGCGGGAACCGAAAATTCCCATGCTTGGCTTCGGATTGGGGTGGAAGATATAAAGTAAGAAACGACCACATCGTCTTCTTCCTCTTCCTCTGCATCTGAATCCCATGATTCCTCGTCGACTGAATCGGATTGTTCGTCGATCAGGTCTTCTGGTTCTTCAGCTGGTTCGAAGTCGGAATCTGGTTCCTGTGCTTTGAAAGTAATCATTTCAATCGAAACTGCTGGCTCGGCAAAAGCTTCTGGTTCTTCTGGCACTTGAAGGTCAGAAYTCGATTCCAGTGGTTCGTAAGGAGAATCTTCCATCTTCACAGCTCCTTCTTCGACCAGAGCTTCTGCGTCTGCTTCTGCTTGAAGGTTACAATCGAATTCCAGTGGTTCGTCGACCACATCGTGTTCTTATTCTTCGACAAAATCAGCTTCTTCCTCGACGATATCATCCTCTTCTTCGACCATATCATCCTCTTCCTCGACCACACCATCTTCTTCCTCGACTATATCTTTCTCTTCTTCGACCATATCTTCCTCTTCTTCGACCATATCTTCTGCTTCTGTTTCTGCTTCAAGGTCATAATCTGATTCCACGGCTTCATAAACAGGTTCACCAATCTCATCTCCTTCTTCGACCGCAGTATCTCGCTTGAGGACAGCATCTGCTCCCGCGGTTTCCGGAAGCTCTTCCATCACATCTTCTTCTCTGACCGCAGTTTCTGCTTCGGGGGCAACAGCAGCATCAGCAACAACATCAGCTTCATGCTCGACATCTGAATCAGGCTCATCGATGGCGTCTTCTGCTTCAAGGTCAGACTCTGATTCCACCTCTTCGTAACTGAACTCTTCGATCTTTCTTTCTGCACTTTTGACTTCAGTACCTACTTCCACACTTTCCAACTTAGACTCAGATTCAATCTCATCTCCTTCTTCCACCACAGTCTCTGCTTCAAGAGCAGCAGCAGCGACACCAGTTTCAACCTGTGCTTCAAGGTCGAAATATGCTCCCACGGCCAACTCTTCCACCACAAGCTCTGCTTCAAAAGCAGCAACAGTTTCAGCGGGAATTTCAGCCTGCGCTTCACTGCCAAAGTACGATTCCACGGCCAAGTAAATGGACTGTTCCATCCCACCTCCTTCGAATTCTTCTTCCTCCGCAGTCGTCTCTGCTTCCAGTTCCGGCTGGACGTCGAAGTACACCGACTCAATGACAACCTCCTGCTCATCGATGAKCAGGTTCTGCAATTCATTCCTCTGGGTCTGGGCCTGAATCCCAACATGCGCCCCAACCTGCAAAGGCGAAGTTGCGGTGGTAACGAAGTAGTAGTCGTCATCGTGATCGGAGTAGTCTTCTGAGGAGTAATCGTCCATAAATCTAGACACCAGGACATTCAACAACAACAACTAGTTCGATCAGATATATCGAAATACATTGAACTTGCATTAAATTAGCCAACAATCTTAAATTATAACACCAACTTATTGCAAAGACATACAATTAAACTGAACTCAGAAGCTAGAACTGCTGCTGGAATGAGAGACTAATCTGGCAATCCAAACTTGCCAACTTGATCGATGTACAAGTTTGAGATCAGGCGTCCTGAATCTACGTGCCAGAATCTTAAAATACAGCCAATTGAAACGAAATTGACAAGAGAGAATTCGATTCAATGTAAGGTGACTCGTGTATAATCCACATGCAAGAGAGGCAACAACGATGTTAGTGATTAAAAATGTTGAAAGCGTACGGAGAAGTCGACATGGTGGTCGGGATCGCTGGCGGATTCCACAACCACGGTGCTCTAGCAATGTAACAAACAATAATAGATTGAGAATGATGAGAAGACACTCCAAACTTCAAAGTTGTGGAGAGGAGAAGTGGAAGTGATGAAGTGATGAAGAAAACGGTGTTTGGGAGGGTTTAAATAGGCTCTTCTTTTCCTACTTACGAGACCTTATTACTAGTTTCATAATTTTTTTTCTTCTTTCCTACTTACAAGACCTCTGATCTAGTTTCATAGATGTTGTGCTTCTTTCCTACTTCAGAGACCTTATCACTAGTTTCATAGATGTGCTTTTTTCCTACTTACGAGACCTCATCATTAGTTTTATAGATGTTGTGCTTCTTTTCCTACTTACGAGACCTTATCACTAGTTTCATAGATGTTGTGCTTCTTTCCTACTTACAAGATCTCATTTACAACCACTTGTTTTAGATTAAGTGCATGGGTGTTGTATTTTTGCAATAAAATAATTAGTTTTGGCCTTTTGGGGCCAAAATGTATGACGTGGCATCTATAGATTAGTCAATTGATTTTAACAATCATGCATAGGTAGGATTATAGGAATTTTATTTGACATGGATCTTGCTATCGAAGTGGAATAATTAGTGAACACTCTAAGTGATTGACCGAGAGGTTTTTCCTACCCACAAGAGTTGAATGTAGTAGACTGTTGAGGCATCATTTGCAACTTAATTGTCCATAGTTACTTTAGGGATTAATTTGTTTTTTCTAGACCTTTATTGCCTCTAAGAAGGTCTTCTTCACAAGATTCAAATATTGTTTTGGATGGTTGAGAAAATTACTTGAACAAAACAAAAATTTAAAGTATTGTGTTCATCATCTAAAATATGGACGTTAGAGCACTTTAAAAAAAAATTGATCCTTCAATACTTTTTCCATCTTTGTTTTATAGAGAAGCATACCTTGAGTTTGTGAACTAAAAATATTTGTAAACAGAAGGGTGCTGAAAATCTACATGGTACTTATTTTAGAAAACTATATGTATAAGGACATATTTGCATTTAATTTTCTCCTTCAGAAACCAATTGGGCCATGTCAATATTGACTAAAAAAGCCATATTCATTATATTGAGACTTTTTGTAGTCTCATTTATCCTCGACTTAAAGATGAACGGATTTATCTCTTTACTATTATTTATAAATACGCAACAACACCAACTTTTAGAATTTCATCATAGGATCACTATTTGGGAATTTTTTATTTTTTATTTCAATTACTATTTTTTAAATGAATTTTTCAATAACTAACATTTTGTCTCAAAATCTATGAAAAGTCTCAATATGACAAATATGACCTTTAAAGAACATAACAAATGCAATAGTAAGCACTTTATTTTTTATGGAGGTGATTAGAGAGTTTCATTTGATGGGGATTGAATCCCATCATCTAAATGTTTGTATTGCTTGTACTTTGATAAGGGAAAGTAACTCCAAAGTGATCCAGGGTGATTGCAAGAAAGACCCCCCCGTTTTTGTAGCATTTGGCATAGTACTCACATAGTACTCATGTTTTTTTCGGGAGTATTGTAAAAATAGAAAAACAATTTTTAAAAAATGTGAAAAATATATTTAATGTATACACCTGTAAGAAGAAGGTACCCTATGAAGGAAAAGCGTAGGAAAATTCTCTAAGTAGGAGAACTAGAAATGTGCAAAATTTCATGAAAATAGGTGTTTTGATGTTTTGATTTGTAGAAAATCGGAAATGTAATTTTAAAAAAAACTAAAAACTGGCAATTTGGGAGAACTTTATGACAAAAAGATTTCACCAAAATAATGATCTTAAAATCATCTTGAATGTTCAGAAGTGCGCGCGCAAGAGACCCCTGTTAGCAGGCATGTAGAGGACATAAAATAATGTTTTTTTAGATTCCCTTTGGGAGATGCATGCCCACCTAGTGTGGGAATAGACCACAAAAATTTCAGCTCTAGATCATTAATTTTGGGCACTCCCCAGTACTAAAAACCTCTAAATTGCAAAACGTGACAAATTAGCTAAATTGAAATGTAAATATAAAATGATTTTTTAAAATTTCTAAAAAATAAGGAATCTAATTTTTATCAAGCAAGACATCTCCAATAAAATTCTCAAGTCAATTGGTCTCATACTTCAAAAGTTATAGTGGATGGAAACTCCACAATTCGAATTGTGACGCAAAATAGTACTGGTCTTTCTTGCATTCACCCTCCAACTAACTTTTTCTTTGCAACAGAAAGCTATAACTATGACTAAAGACTAAAGCCACATTTTGGACAAACTCTACAACTTTGGCCACTGTTAAAGCTTTGTATTGCGAAAAAAGCAATGGACTAAACCCAATAGCAATTCCATTTTTGCAACTAATTTCATTTTCCACCATTCCAAAAGACATACCCGTTAAGCACTCAATTAGTTTCATGCAAAGTTTCTCACCAATTACAAGCTCCAAGTACAATTTGGTCAAGAATTTGCTGTAAAATGTTCAATGATTTGAATCTCATAGTTACCCACTTACCCTCCTTGTATTGTGTTTGTACTACCTATCAATTATCTCTAATCTAATCTCAAAACAATAGAACTTTTTTTTATCAATGTCAATTTTATTATTGTAAAGAATTYTATGACCTTAGCATTTTGGTGGCACARGGTYTAAAATGTGAATCTACATCATTCTTAATTTTTGGAGCAGTGTACCCATGAATGTCACAATTTGGACACCAAAAATTTAGTCAGTTTAATTCATATTTAAGAACAAAGAGTCCCAATGTTGAATAGGAAAATGGTTTGAGATTGTGTTAAAAAGTGATGATTTCATGAATTGAGGATTTTTTTCACATAGCAAAAGTATTCATAATATGTCCAAAAGGATGACCCCAGCCCCATGGTCTCAGGAAATGCAAAAACATGCCACAAATATTTCTTCACATTCATGATGTTATCAATAAAATACAAAAAAAAGAATATAAAACATGAGGAATAATTGGTACTACAATCCATAWGCTAAGAGGTCAATTCCATCAAACACTATCAATAGTTGTAAGTAGATCAATGTATGCAACATTTATTACTTTATTACCACGCAAGCAAATTATATCCTTCTTTCCAATAATTTAATCCTTAATCAAAGTAGCCATGACAATATACTAAAAATCTAGTATCTTTCATTCAAAACTTTCCATCACTCATTACTATATATGAAATTATTTATTTATTTTCATAAAAGCAATTATTTGTCTTCTATGAGTTGACACCTTAAAAATTGTCACCATAATAGTGAAAATGTCATTGCTATTTTTATGATTTATGTCATTCAATTCAGTTGTGAACATTTGAAATTATCATAAATTTTTTGTACAAAATATGCTAAACTTATTTGGAAGTTTCACAACAAGTGTAAACTAGAATTGTAGGGCAATAAATCAAAGTATAGATTGATCTCTATACAATACTATTTATTTACCCCTTAACCTCTAAAGAACCATGGACTATTTTTTGCAAAAATAAATAAATAAACTGTCATTTTTATAGTAAAGAGTAAAATAGTTTGAAAATTATCTTTGTCTGCACATCTAATCGTAGGATCTTGCACCTAACTAAGGTAGAAATACCTATTTCAGACAGCCCTCCCATCATGGCTCTATAGGTTGACCTATTGTGGACAATAGGTGGATGCAATATTTATTGAAAAAGATTATTTGTTTGAACCTTCTTGACCACTCATCTCTCTTCTTTTCTTGCTTCGGGAGAAGTGCCAAAGTTAACCATAATAGGTAAGTCTATGAATCTGGAATGGGTCCAAATGAAAAATCTACATTTATATTGAATAAAACATTCATTTTTGAGAAAAAAAAATCTTTTTTATTTGCATTCTTCCTCATCTTTATGTTTACACACATTGAGCATTTGAGCTCAATTTCACAATTTTTGGTTGGAGAATATTTGGTTGGAGAAAATAAATTTTTATTTTTTTTATTTTTTGTGAAAGATTTGGGCTCTCTTTCAACATGTATATCAAAAATTAAGACTGCTACGGTCAAACAAAAATTACAAGTGAAATAGCACAAAGTGTCTAGATATTGTAGAACAATGAGTCGATTTCATCCAATGCCGTGATAAGTCTCATTGATGAATTCGTCATGTGTGATTTATTTGATTTTGAATCTAATAGAGGGCCATACCATTCTAAATAGGAAAAGTCTCTCTTGGATCAATTTGATGCATTTTGTAAGATTATAGTTGCATGCCATCATGCAAATGCACATTGCACAAATTGGGAAATACAAACATTAGGAATTAGGTGCTCTTTTTGGTGAAGGTGCAACTTTTTCTAAGCTGATCTTATGTCTTCAGTCATGCATGACATGTCATTCTATTCTTTAAGATCTTGATTATTTTTTCCATATTACTCAATACTCCAGAGTGACTTTGAATAGGTAAGTTGTTTAAAACAACAAACATTCAGTTTGCACCAAAGATTGTAAGTAACAAGAATTCAATTTCCATACTTATAATGACCAAGATTAAAATAGTCAACATAAAAATAAATATATTTATAATTCCTTTGGGTAGTAGCTACAAGTCTATTAGAAGACCATCTCCTTCAAATTTCAACTCAAAATTCATTAATTTGGGTCCTAAATAGTACTAAAAACCTCCAATTTGGCAAGTGTGACATAAAATTGGGGACTATTTTTGTATAATATACTATTTTTGAAAATTACAAATAATTAGGCAAGGTGTATAATAGTCATGAGTGCCTTGCCTATGAATTTTGAGTCATTTGGAACTAAAAGGCAAAAGTTATGGCCAAAAAATAGATTAGCTAAAGACGTGTGACAAAAAATAGTACAAGGTGTTTCATGCAATCACCTTATGCCCGTCTCTTCAAAATCCTCTGCCCTTTGTTGTATAGATCAGTGTTTCCTACAACTATCACGAACTATATAATTGCAAAGCAAGCCAAGTTATAAAAAATAATTGCCAATTAGGACCTACCCAGCCACGGGTGGCGAGGTTGGTACTAACCGACAATTATTTTTGATGACTTGGCCTACTTTGCAATTACTAGATATAATGTCAATGTAGGAGAATTAGCAGTTTGACTTCTCTCACCTGGTTGGTACGTAGTAGTTGATATTCCTCTTAGATTTCTCTCACTAGTAGACCAATGAAACTCCTACTTCATACCCACCCTATTGAAAATCTACATATTAAGATGAGCAATGAGCATTATCATTCTTAATTGATCTCTCCTTAACCAATCCAAACATCACTGGGAACTACTAGGGTGATGGTGTAAGGTACCCAAACCGAATGGAGAGGTTGGCGGTTCGATCCCCAGCTGTGAAATCCCCTTATACTTGACTGGAAAAATTGCCGCACGTTGCCTTGCAACTTGTGTATGTCAAAAAAAAAAAAAAAGAAACATCACGTTGCCTTGCAACTTGTGTATGTCAAAAAAAAAAAAAAAGAAACATCACGTTGCCTTGCAACTTGTGTATGTCAAAAAAAAAAAAAAGAAACATCACTGGGAGACCGGGACTCCGCATGTGTGTCAAAAAAAAAAAAAAAAAAAAAAACATCAATAGGAGACTAGGACTCCAGGAGGGTATTTAATTTCAGGATGTAACTATACCCCCCGCAAACTTTCTATTTCTAGGAAGTTTGGGGAGGGTATAGTTACATACTGAAATCTTATACCTTCCACAGTAACACCCTCCCGTTCTCCTAGTGCATGCCACGAAGGCAAAACTCTCTTGCATTGACATTATGTTTCCCCGTTTCTTACTCCCGTCTTGCAACTTCTTGTTATGCATTACATTTTGCCTGCTTGAGGGGTGCAGCAATAGTTAGCACTAGAGCAAACCCCATTGTTTTCCATTCTAACCCCGCGTTTTGTAGTTTGTGACTATTTCCACTCACCCCACGTTTTGTAGCTATTTCAAGGACTGAAAAGCAACAGGATTCGCAGTAGTATAGTCGCGCGACATGCGTGTGGGTTTGCGTTGCTAGGTTAGCTTGGGAGTTCGTTGTGGAGTGACGTTTGGATTGATGCAGAGGAGAATCGGAGCTCTAACCTGCTGAATGCGAAGCATTTCTGGCGTGTCGTAACGAGTTTATGATCAGTTTCGGGATGAAGGAACAGTTTGGGGTTGTTTCGATCAGCAGGGGATAAAATTTGTGAGGGAGGAAGTCATGAAGTGGAACGCTGTTACGGTGGGGAGTTTGGATTTTGGATCAGATCGAAGCATTGGCAGGAGCGTGATCCATGTCTCTTTGGGACTTCAACTGTAGCGATTCCCTAGCAGAGGATCAGGATTGCCAAGAGCTCGACGTGGCATCGATCGTCGCTCTATTGAGCGAACGGTGGCAATGTAGCTTGCTCCATCAATCTTAACTTGTTATCGGGCTCGGAACCCCAAATCGGGRCGGAGATTACACGCTCGTGTCGATCAATTTCTTGTTGAAGGCATGGTCTGTCAGATTGTTTCTTTCAACAAGCTCCAACTGTGAGGTTGTGCTTGGTATTGGAACTGAGAAATAGCACGGCACGTTTACCACAAGTTTATCACAATGTCGCACGTTTTTGTAAGTAATTATTCCAAACATGAGATAGATGGAGATGATAGTACTGTCGCCAAAAACCCTTACCACCATGCCCCAACACCCACAATTCCGGTCTGCAGTAAAGCAGTAGAATGGGAAATCTAAGTGGGAATTCAAATTCATTTTCCAGGTGTGGCTGCATACCTTGTGGCGGAGCATGTCTTCGTCAGTCCAGTCGTGACTGATGTCCAGAGCACCTTTGGGCGATTGTTCATCATACAACAACCCAACCTACAAACTACGTCACACCATCCRGCAAGCTGATGATGCCGAATGCAAGAGACATATATGGCTACACCTGGTATTTTGAAAAAGAATCTTAGTACGTCCATCTACTGGCAATTGAGGGGAGTCCCCCGCTACAAATGAAGGATGGAGGCTGGATTACTGGGTCGCCATTTCAAGCGGGAATCAAAACCAAAAACCCCGGGCAGGAGGCGGATCCTCATTTCTATTTTGAAGTTAGCGACACGAGCAGCCCCTCACTTGCACATCCTCCGTCCTCTCCCTTTCCACCTCCAGATTTCAAAGGTATCTGAGCATCGTCGCACCAAATTCAACTGAATGATTACAAACATCTAAACAACAARGAAACAAAACCAAAAAGCAATGCACATTCGAACCTCTTCAGAAAGTGAGCTCACTGTCTAACACTTCTTCCCCGAGTCCACGCAGTCCCGAATTCCCCAACTCCTTCGTCAATCCTGCAATCCACTCTCCTTTGAGCATTTGTGGAAATGGAAGTGTCCTCTCCCCGGTGGCGTGTGGAGTCCCTCTCCAACTGCCGAGGACCAATGTGGCGGTGGGGCGACGACGCGCATTGTAGTTAGCGAGCGCTCATTCTTTTCAATGGGAGCTTCAGGTGTGCACGCGGGAAGAGATTGGTGGTGAAGGCGCGTGTTGGGAGGGGGTTCAGTGTGTGCTGAGCTTACTGCAAATTCCAATCATTTGATGGGGGAGGAGCAATCCAGTTGCCCTAGCCTTCCTTTCTCCACAGGAAGACCGGGAGGGTGATACCGGGGAGGGCATTTAGTTTCAGTATGTAACTATACCCCCCCCCCCCAAACTTTCTATTTCTAGGAAGTTTGGGGGGGTATAGTTACATACTGAAACCAAATACCCTCCCCGGTACCACCCTCCCGTTCTCCCAGTGCTCATGGTATCCACCTCTTTCGTGTTCCCTCCTACAAGAAGTAGAAGGTTGCGTTTCTTAAAAATAGATGTTGGCCATGTGTTTTGTTTAGAGATTATGGGCTTCTGGTGTAGAGCATTTCCGGTTCCTTCACTGTGAGCAAGCAACGCCGAAGCTGCAGAGAGTCTTCTTGCACCTCAAGCCCCCGACTCGCCCGACTAGAGCAGGCAAGTGGGCAAGTGGTGAACACTGTCGCCCTGCAAAACCGCATATTCATCTATGGAATCAAAAAAGAGCACCACACAAAGCTTGTGTAAAGATCAAGCTTGTTCTTTAAACAAGCTTGAATCAAAGAACAAGCATCTCCAAGCTTGTTCAATTGCTCATGGCCAACTTTCTAAAGCCAGCCACCTAGACACTTCCAAACATGTAGATCATGTCCAATTCAAATTGTCCTCGCAAGTTGCCCTACGAGTGCTCCCATCTTTTTTTTTGAAAGCCAGTATGAGAAAAACAAAAAAATGATTTGGATTCAATAAACGTTGATGAGGACAAAAGCTATTTGGCAATGAATGGCAAGGCCTTCTCCAAAATTCTTGAACGCACAAGGTTTAAGAAAAAGAAGATGCCCAAGAATTGAACCAACTCAGGCACTTAAATTCATCTATAAACAAGGAATTGGACTCAAGTTTGTATAGCTCTAGAACGCCACGGCAGACGTTTTGTGTCCTCTAGTTAACAAGAGCATCAAACCGAATAGGACAGAATTCCAACTTTTCATCCTCGATATTAGGAGTGGAAAGGAAAGATCTTTTCTAGTACTTTGACTTCCAATGAGTATATTTGACTTTTCAAAGTAGATGATGTCACATCAAAAATGCATGATTTCCACGGCCACCGGTCCGTCCTTCAAGGCTTGAAAAATAGGTGTTAAGAGCTTGAAATCCTTGAAAATTGGGTCTTGAAATGAACACTCTATTGGCTTGGGTTCACGAACAAGGGGGAGGAGGCTTATGAGCTCTTCGCAGTCCGAGAGGAGCACGCTGGTGTCGCACCTCTCGGGGTCGTTCACGGAGCTGCGGAAGCTCCTTCGGAAGGCCATTCTGCTGGCTTTCCGGCCCAAAGTTTGGCGCGCGGTGTCCAGGCTGGTGAAGCAGCGATTCCGGTACCGGAGACTTATTATTACCAGGATCTCTGTGAGGCGGTCCAGTGAATGGGCGCGAGACGGCCGCTACTCAGCAAATGGACAACCCTAACCTAACCACAGATTCTTGTGAAGGGCAAGCAATTCACAAGAAGGGCAAGCAATTCTTCGACGTATTCTGACTGGGGACTCCTCAAGGGACTCTAGAGTAGGGTAAGGGTACTGCCAAGTACGTAGTAACAAATTTGCTTTGGGAGGCGTAGGAACAGTGTCACCGCGCAGCTTTCAGTGGAGGCGTAGGAACAGTGAGTGTCACCGCGCAGCCTTCTTTTTGTGGAAATTCGTTTGATACAGTAATCTTTCAACCTTCGGTAAAGTACACTACTGTAGTGTAAGTTTGGCAACTTCGTGTCCCACGTGAGAAAATAGGATAAATCACTGTAGTGTAGCAGTTGTTATTCCTGCTGATTTTTACTGKGCATTGATTGGGTGGGTGGGTTGATGGTTGGACCCTCTCTGGAAATCAATTTTCTACATCATTAGATGGTATGCAGACCAGAATTTTTTTTTCATTTTCCATGAAGTGGTGAAGTGGCGATATTAAATGTTACGGTGGTGCTCCAAGTTTCAACATTCATCCACGTATTGGATAGAAAATGTGATATTGCGTATCTATAATTCTATTTTCATTCACAATGTGGCGACTTCATCCAAGATTTTTCTTGAACTTGAAGTTTTTTGGCGATTTCATCCAAACTTTTACTAAAAATTTCCTGTAGGCTTGGTGCTAGGTATAAATTTTTGGTGCAATTTTGCACCAAATCACCAGAAAAAAAACCCCAGATGCAGACCTTGGAGATCGCTGATTCTTGAGGTTGGAAATCTGCAGGGCATGAGCTGCGTCTTTGCTGTTGGTTGTGAAAGCTGAAGGGGCTGCTTTCTGGATGTTGGCTGTAACATTTACTTGGAAACACATTCTAGCTACTTCAGGATAGTTTTCCTGACAATCTGTTAGCCAAATTGGTCAATATAGCTAGATTAGTGTTGTATTTTAAGACCAATTATAGCCAAATTTTACCTATGGAATCACCTACTTGTGATATAGATATCACCAAGTAGCACATGAGTTCAGGAATTTTTTTGAGTTTTACTGGCTAATTTCCTTCAATTCCCAAATTGAACCACTTTTTCAAGCACGGTGTTCAGCTATTTTCTCTATTTTTTACTCAGAACAGAAATTTTATAGAAATTTCCACCAGTTTTTTTGCCGACGCTTTCAAATTGCAACCGGTTATTTTCCCAATTTCACCGACTAACTTTGAACTAATTGCCCGGGTTTTTCCGATTGATAATACATCTGGCTTCTTCTCCAAACTGATAAAAAAAACACTGGTCACTCCTCATTGCTTACCCTGTCAGAATCCAAGTGAAGAGCATATACAGGAACCAGTACTGTGAGTAAGCAACGCGGCGCCGCCAAAGCTGCTCGGCGTCTTTTTGCAAGTTGCAACTTCAAAGTGCTCGGCGTCTTCTTGCAAGTTGCAACCCCAAACTGTTCGGCGTCCAGTCGGGGGAACTTCCACACCCAGTCCACGTGAAAATGCAATTGCTACTTAGACCTGCAGGACCTGTTGAAGTTTGTCTGCCCACCTATAAGAAGGTCCTTTTAGTTCCGTTCATCACTCACTTTTCTGTGTCGTTTGCCTCTCGATTAGCTCTCTTCCTTCTGCGATCGCTGTTGCCGTGAATCAACGTAATCCACTCCTGCTGCAAGTCTTCCTCACTCGAGCATCTTCAGTTCTATCACCCGTCTTTGCGTTACGGTTTCCGTTTTGAAATCTCGCAGGGAGTCATCACTTTGCTCCAAGACCCAGCTGCTGCGATCGCTTCTAGCTTGCTTGAGCAGCGCGTGCCCACGCTCATCCAAGGCGAAGGACGAGTCGACTGTCAGCAAAATCCGGGTGAGTGGAGGTTGCGCTGGGAGAGTGTCTTTTGAGTGTGGTGAGGGGGTGTCGGTAACAGAGAATTTATTGGTTAGCTTGGAGAGATGAGAAGGATCTGAGATAGAATGGTGAGCATCCCGTAGTGKGGTTTCGGTTCATCCAGGACTTCGAACGATTGAATGGTGCAGTGTGCGATATTATTTTATTCCTCTCYTTCCTTCAGGTAGGGTTACAGTGGAGAGATGGAGGCCAGAGCAGGGTATGAGATAGAGAGTGTTTCGATTGCATTATGGGTTATGCTTTTATTGCGCTCCTTCTTGTTTGTAGGAGTGTTGGCCGGCTTTTGATGCGAAATCGTCATGGTTGTGTGCATGCAGTGCCTGGGAGAGGAGCTTGAATACTTGGTGATATGGAGAATCCTGCACCGCGATCAACTGGTGGGGAGCTTGAGGAGACGATCATGTCAGCCGCTGGTCCTTCCGCCACAGTAGCTGTAACCTCCGATTTCCACACTGCCCTTGAAGAATGTAACTTGTCTTGCTCAGATGAGGTTGCACTTGGAGATCGTAGCGGTGTTGGATCCTCCATGGAACCAAAGTCTGAGTACTTCTCTGCACGTGCGGAGGAGATGATGCGAAGCAGGAGCCAGTTTTCTTCACCTGTGGAGCATGAGATTGAGCATTCGAAGGTGCATTCAATAAAATTTGAAGCTGAAAAACTTCATACTTCAAGTAAAAGTTTCACTTATCTCATAAAACTAACAAAATATTTACACTTTGTCTCTTAAGGGCCAATTTGATCCTTTCATGCTAAGGGCTTCATTTCACAAACCATTGTTGCTTTTCAGACCATTGTTGTCTAGAAACCTGATTGCCTTATTTTGCATTAGTCTAAGAGTTGAAATCACCAAAGATGTTTTTTTTGTTTTTATTTTGGTGTCTTACAACTCACATTGATTCCTAACTTAGAGCCAAAATTTTGCACCGCAAGTAAATTTGAAGGTGCCTAACCTCTACTGCTTACTTCTCACTTGGAGTCCAAATCCAAAAATATTTCAAATTAAAAAAACAAAAACAAACATTGCCATGCACTATCATGTTTAAACCTACAATAGATGGGCACTTCTTCTTTTGAAAATGACATTCATCCATGAATAAGGTAGTAGGCTCGAACTCGGACCAATCATTTTGAACCAAACATGACACAAAGGTACATTTTTCTATTTTCAATGTACCAAAATGTACAAATTGTGTACATTCTATGTACATTCTTAGAGATGGTCGCTTTCAAAGCCTTATGGCATTTCTACTTCAAGATTTCATAACTAATTCCACAAAGCTCCACAAAATATGAAACAACTTGGGTTAGATGCCATTTCTTCTTGTCTTTCAAAGAAAATTTACTGAAAAATATTTCAAGATATTATATTTCTCCAAAATTCAATTTCACTGCTTGTATGATCGCTTTATGGACCTCCTATCTTACATTGTTGCTTCTTTTTCAACCCAGACAAACCTCTCCCTAGACAATTTCCAATAATGCTATAAAAGAATAAAGAGAAAATTATGAAGAATAATTATTTTAACTGAATATATAAAAATTTAACATTATGCTCAAATGCATGTGTATTTTACATATGAGAACAAAGTCTATATGTATACTTAGATAACAGTAAAGAAATTACGTAATTTTCCCTCTAAAGGTTTGTGCATAAGATTTTTGGACAAAATCCAAATATGCAACAATATTCACCAATACTACAAAAGTACTATTCTTAGGAAAAGGTGCCTCCAACTATATTGAATTGCTTCTATTGACAGTTTTGGGTTGCTTCCACCGTAGAGTGCAAATCTACATCAGTTCAACATTTCAGGGAGTGACAACCCTGCTGCAGCTACATCATGAACGTAGATCGTGACGCTAGTTTACAGGGACTCTAACGCAGCTGCTCGTTTTGAGAGCTTGGATTGTTGTACACTCCAATCCCAGAATCCAGCGGAGTTCCGGTTTTGCACAAGGGTTACACTTCACAGGATCGCAAGGGGTCTCCGTCTGCCAAATTTGTAAATCTTCTGAAATTTACCGAAAGGATTTTGCCACTGGCCGGTGGCTATGGCGGTGATGGAAGTGGCGGACCAGAAGCAGAAGCAGAAGCAGAGGAAGAAGCCGACGCCAGGGCGAGGTGGAGTTTTGGCGACGCTCAGCGACGATGAAGCTCGCGTGCGATGCATAGCGGAGATTGTCGGGGCGATGATTCAAGGTTGTCGCAAAGGGGAGAATGTGGACCTGAATGCGTTGAAGTCGGATGCCTGCAGGCGCTATGGCCTTTCGCGAGCGCCCAAGCTTGTGGAGCTCATTGCGGCGTTGCCGGAGTCGGAGAGGGATATGGTTTTGCCGCGGTAATTGCTGCCCCTTGGAATTTCTGTTTTTTCTGAATTGCTGAATTGGAGGAGTGATTTAGGATTTGATTTATTGAGGGTTTAGATTGCGTTGCCGGAGTAGTAGAGGGATATGGTTTAGTCGCGGTACGTGCTCGCCTTTGAAGTTCTGTCTTTTCTTAATTGCTGAATTGGAGGAGTGGTTTAGGGTTTGATTATTGAGGGTTTAGGGTTTATGGTGTTGGTGTTGATTAGATTGCGAGCGAAGCCCGTGAGAACTGCGTCCGGAATTGCGGTGGTCGCCGTGATGTCGAAGCCGCATCGATGYCCTCACATTGCAACGACGGGGAATATCTGTGTTTACTGCCCTGGAGGACCCGACTCTGATTTCGAGTACAGTACTCAGTCCTATACTGGCTACGAACCGACCAGCATGCGAGCAATTAGGGCTAGGTATGTGTGCTCTTCCGGTATGCTTGAATTAGGGCTGGTAATGKGATTCAAAATYCACTGGATTTTTGATCGCTTCTCTTTGACATATTGCTCGATTATTCRTGATTCCTGTGATAAGTGGCACTATGAACTGAAGTTTATACTTGTTAGAAKCTGCGACTCCAACATCCAGCATAATTAGAATGAATTTTAGTTTTTCTGATGCCGTTATGCTTGAAACTGATCTTTGCTGTCTTTAGGTACAATCCTTATGTCCAAGCTCGAGGTCGGATCGACCAGCTGAAGAGGCTTGGGCACAGTGTGGATAAGGTCAGTAGTTTCTGCTTTTTCTGTCTTTAATTTCTCCCTACCTTGAAAGAAAGTTTTCAAGCTTGAGYTTGCTGATCTAGTAATTACAAAATTGATTACTGTCCTCGATTCAGTGCTTATACTAGTGATTTTCAGAACCAATCGTTCTTGAAATGAGTAGGCACGCAGTGGGTGTTATGGACCTCTAGCTTAGATTGAGGTGTGTGGATCATCCTTGCAGGTGGAGTTTATTTTGATGGGGGGAACGTTCATGTCTCTGCCTGCTGACTATCGGGACTATTTTGTACGCAACYTGCATGATGCTTTGTCTGGGCACACTTCACATGATGTGGACGAGGCTGTTCGCTACTCAGAGCATGGGAACGTCAAATGCATTGGCCTCACTATTGAAACGTAAGACACCAAGTGCKATGGCTTTCATAGTTATAATRGGATKAARTGATTTGTCGGTGCTTTTCTGTGTAAAGTTTGACGGCTTGTCGGACAAGAAATTTCTTGGACTTTTTATGACGACGTGTATGAGCTTCAGGTATGTGGTTGTAACGGTTTAGGGTTGTGTGCATGTGCAGGAGACCTGATTACTGCCTTGGCCCACATTTGCGGCAGATGTTGACATACGGTTGCACCCGATTAGAAATTGGTGTTCAAAGTACTTATGAAGATGTTGCTCGGGAYACTAACAGGGGACATACGGTTGCCGCCGTGGAAGACTGTTTCCGCCTTGCCAAAGATTCTGGATTTAAGGTAATAGATTTCATGTTCAGTAGCTTGTCAGGTTTCAGGGTACTTTTGTTTGTGATTTGGTTGGACTCGAAAMTTCCTGATATAGCCCTGGGCCCTGATGCTTGTGCTGTTTGATATGTAGTTCGTGAACTGGATGAATTATCGCCGTACTTGTGCATGGTTCATACTTGTGCATATCTTTAAGAAAAAAAATGTATTCCTGAAACTGATTATGAATCTGTAACTTGTAGCTGTTGTCAGACTATACCAACTGCTGTGGTCTTGAGTTCAGATAGTCGCACACATGATGCCAAATCTTCCCAATGTGGACATGGAGAGAGACATGGAAAGCTTCAGAGAATTTTTTGAAAATCCAGCATTTCGCACTGATGGTCTTAAGCTGTATCCCACGCTTGTAATTCGAGGAACCGGCCTTTATGAATTATGGAAGACTGGAAGGTACAAGCATGATGGAGTCCCTTTGCTTCACTTCACTCATTGATTGAGATATTTATTATGTTCCTCGGGCGTGCATGCAATTTAGATCGTCTCATGCCTTCGACATGTTCTGAAAGCTCATAAATTTTTAATCACAGGTATCGTAACTACCCACCAGAGCAGTTAGTAGACTTGGTAGCACGGGTGAAGTAAAAATTTTGCATCCTTTTTTAACACTAAAATATTATAATCTTGCAACCTATGTGGCCAAATGACTCAAAATTTGATTCCCATCATTTACAATACGTATGCTACAAGATTATACAAGTAAGATTTCTATACCTTAGTGGCATTTACATCTATAACACCCCAAAAGCAATGATGTCTTCCTACCCCCAAAAGCCTTGGGTTAGTAGAATTTAAAGATTTTTTTGAAGTATTCAATGGAACACACACCAAACTTGAGAACCTTCATTTATTTTGTTTTGTTCAAAATGCAAATTTTCTATTAAAGAAGATTGAATTCCAAAATCAAGCTATAAGAACAAAATGTCAAATGTGCTAAAATACACTATACTATATGCCATTTTTGTATATAAAATCCCACACAAAATTTAAAAAACCGGTATCATGRCTTAATTCATTGATGCAAAAAACAAACCATACACAACAAAATGATTGAAAATCATTATAAACAAAAATTGTTTGCCCRTTTGTGCACCATATTTTTTTTAAAGCACCAATATAGTTGAAGTCCTATGTTTTCCAAAGTTCATATTCCAAATGTTGAATAGAGTAAATTGAGGTGATCTTCCATCCAATTAAATATTTGAATCTTCAAAATACAACCTACCTAGTACATGACAAATTTGATAAAATGGAAGTGATTGCCTACAAAGATATGAGCAAGAATATACAAGAATTCTAAAAAAGGATTTAGGTAGTCAAGTGTTAATCCCTAAGAATTTTAATCCCTCAATTGAGTTATTTGTAAAGTACACTAAACCGGGGTTTAAACCCATGAGTTTTGTGAAAAAGCCGGTTGAGTTAAAAAAGTCGAAATAAAAGTGGGTATGAAACTTATTTTTCCATCAAAATGGTGCCTAAGAAATTTTCACTAGTAGAAAATGAAGAAATTTTAACAGAATTCTGTTGATTTGGTCGCGTTGTACCGGTCACTATTCTGTTGATTTCAACAAAAATTTATTAAAACTAACAAATTTCTGTTGAAATCAACAAAAAATTGACCGGTACAACGCGACCAAATCAACAGAATTTTGTTAAAATAACTTCGTTTTCTACTAGGGTTTGGTCCCCACTTTTGAAGTTGTGTGACATAAGTATCTTGCAAAAAAGTTTGACGCTTCAACTATAGTTGCCTTCTCAACTTCAAAAAAAGTCATGCCCAAAGTTGGAGGGACTTTACAAATAACTCAAATGCCTAACAACTTTTTGACAATAAATATAGCTCCAATTCAGCAATTATTCCTTTAATGAATTTTTGAATTAGATGATATAGAAACTTTCCCATTGAAATTGATGATATTGTGATTAAAAGTTTTCAATTTTGACAACTTTGAAGAATTTTTAGAAATAATTTTGATGAAATTTATGAAGTTTTGAGTAGAGCGTTGCATTAAAATTTCAAAAAGTATTCCAAAATGACCTTTTTTTATGTTACCATTGGCTCCTAATAGCTCTTCAATACTTCCATTGTCTCAACTTATAAAACTTCAATTACAAATGCTACATATTGGATCACAAAAATATGATCACAAAACTATAACACTCTTTATGTTTGGCTACAACAAGAATTCACAATTTGTCAAGTACATTTAAATTGATGATAATTCTACTACTACAAGTGAACTTATATAGACTGTTAACAAGTAATTTATAATCACACTAATATATTGATCATAGAAATTGCACATRTACAAAATTGATCATAGAAGAATATTTGCATAAAAAAAATCTAGAAGGAAGTTGGGACCACACTTGACTGCTTCAAAAAAACAAAAAAACAAAAGCTACTAACTCCTACTTAGAATCCCCTAATTGACATCTCTTCAACTCCTTAACAATCTACATGGCCATTCTTTTAAATAACTACTTAATTCAGTTAATTGTCAATAGTCATCTTGTGAATTCCATAAGACAATGGCTTTTACATAGCTTAAAAAATTTAAAACTAAATGTGACCATTTAAAACAACAAATTGTGCTCAAGTTAAGAAAATTTGGGCTCACAAGTATATGGTGATAGGGATTGAATGATCATCTTGATAACAAATTAGCCAGGTTACAGGGTAGAAACTACTAAAAAAATAATCTTGTTTTTATTATACATCTAGTAAGGTCACTATGCTATGATTTAGATTTCCAAAATTATAGAGACTTACTTTGATAATTGATATGCATCTTTGAAGAACAATTTAGTGACAAGTTTCAAACAAGAGTTGGAAAAGATGATTTGTAGATTGATTATCCATTTGGTTAGATCAACTCTATAGTAACTGATATTTTTCAATAAATTTTGAAATCAAARAATTGAAACCTCTTTTAAAAATTGATTATAGATTGAATATTTGTTAACTTTTTAAAGATATTTTTCTTTTAAGTTCAAAATGATAAATTCTAATTACAGTGGATCATTTGAAATTTTTGTTTTAACTATTCACCAAAGATTTTTTTTATTCCTTGATGTGCTCATTGAATCCCCATTAGCAATTAAAAGAAACAAAAAATGCCTTTTACTTTTTGGTCATTGATCACCTAGATGCACAATTTTAATGAATGATTTATTTATTTATTTTTAATTCAATAATTTATTAATCAAATTAACAAAGGTGGTGGATGACTTGATGTTAGTTTTTTTACTTTCACCTCTCTATTTTCTAGATTACACACTATATATATCATAAATTATTTTTCAACAACATATTTTCTTGTAGTGATAAGAGCTCATCAAATCATCTCATTGTTGTTTAGGATTTTGTGCATTAACCTACTTTTGAGATTGCTGCAAAATGAGGAATCTATTTAGGAAGGGGGTTGGTGATGATGTAGAGAAATATAATGGAAACAAAAAGATTATAAAAATATATATATTTTTGATATGATTTTGAAGGGGGATGAAAACTCAATATACAAGTTGGTTAAATCATTATTTAATAAATGTATAGTTTCCAAATTAAGGAATCATAAGCTTCAAATGTTTACAAATCTAAATCTAAAACAAACRCATTATAAGTATTCAAGCATAGATTGCCCTCAAGAAACTTTCAAAGATGGTAGCAAGGTTTACAAAAGGAAGGCACACCATATTAACGTTAAAAATGTCATATCAACAAAACCCAAACTTATTTTCTTAAMAAATGGTAGTAAAGATAAAGAGGAAATTAAAAATAGAATCAATGATGCTAAACATGGTGTTGATTTTGATGAGACTATCATGGATGATTATGAAAGTAGAGATGGAGATAATTATATATATGTCGAGAGAAGAACAAATTACAATTCTAAAGTTAAAAGTGGTGATGAGAATACAAATGACAAAGAAAGTACAAGTGACATATTTGAAGTTGAAGATGAAGATTTTTACTGCAATGAGAATTTAGATGACAAAGAAAGGACCACTAACGCCTTAGAATTTGAAGATGAAGATAATAACTATGATGGATATAGTGAGGAGGATGAAAGTGAAATTGAAATCTTTGAAGTTGAATTTGAAGATGATGATTACAATGAGTACACGGAAGACGAAGAAAGTGGTATTATTGACATTTTTGAAGTTGGWTTTGAAGATGAAGTGAAATTTGACCTAGATGATGAATGGGATTTGAAGATGATCATTATGTTGAAAATACAAATGGCAATGAAAATGTGGATGGTGAAGAAAGTGCACACGACGAGGGTTCCTGACGTCCCTTAAAAAAGGCCAAATTGGAAATACATATCACAYTGAGAAGATAACACTTGAAAAACAAAATGAAGATGAAGTTTAGTTCAATTTTCAAGAACGCTTCAACAAACATTGCATATAAGAYTAACCTTGGAAGGATGCCACRGACAKTAAYTRTCCRATGGATGACAAAGAATCCTWCTATGYARGATAGAAGTRCAAATGTTTTTYTTTGAACTTWTAGTGAAAAATYGGAGGTCTTRYAGAGTAAATTGACCTCCMATGAGTATTYTTGGGCTTATTTWAAGCAAATGATTCTCATTGTACRTAAAAGGATGGTTTCYACGGTGATCAATCTRTCTTTTGGGGGTTAAGAACCTAGTTATAGTGGAAAATCGTCATTGAACGTGACTACACTACAACCTCAATATTGTGATATAACCTCAATGTTGTTTAGGATGATCTTATGGTCATTTTAGGTGGGTAAGATGACCATTGTGGATGTAGTTTTTGTTGATTTTGGTGACCTAGTGGCACTTTTAGGCTATTGAGGCAACACAAATAAAAAATTTGTATCAAATTTATACTTTTACTTAGAAAAATTATTGGTGTAATTAATTTTTCTCACACATTCCACTATTCCACATGTGATTTTTTTTCTACTAAGTAAAGGGGATACATTGGAACTTATGTTACAAACAAGGTCATTCAATTTAGAAACTAGTACTTTAAGCCCTTAACCCATTAAGGACCATTGTTGATTTGGAGGGCGGGCAAGACATTCTCTAGTTTCTAATTAAACATGGAAAAAATTTCAAATCGTGATGCTTTCTGGAGATTTGACCATGACGATGGAATTGGCAGGAATGATTGGGCCTCCACAATAAATCTTGTGGCAATTTAAGGTTCCTTCATTGGAAGCTTTTTGTATTTTCAGCCCAAATTTCATTAGTTTTTTCAATCCCTAAACTGCATGCTAGCACACATTGTCCTGATTCTTGTCCCAATGCATTTGATTTACAATTCCCCACCTGTCTCCTTTTGTCCGTATCCAAATTCGTTCTAAATTTCTCGCTATCAATGAAAAGTGTCAATATCAACCCAAAAGTGGTTGACCAGTCCTTAATGGGTGAAAGGCCAACACATTTGTGTTTTGTCCAAACCCCTTGGGCTTTTAGGGGTTAATAGTTTTTTCTAATAGATTATATTTTTGTCTATATGAAAATCAAAGTTTTAAATTTTAAATGTATAAAATCAATGTATAAACCTTAGTCCTTTAGGGATATTAGAGATATGGTTCCAACGACAATCTAAAGTATTAATGGTTTATTTTTTCCTTCTATCTTATACATTCTTCTATTTAACAACTTTTTAACCTCTAAAGTCCCAAGGCCATTTTTCTATCCAAAACCACTGAAAACTGCCATTTTTGTTGCATTCACCCAAGAAAACAAAAAGCAAATTTTTATTAAAATCTAACCGCAAAATCTTGTACTTCACTTGTCTTAAATCATGTGGTAAAAATTTCATGAAGTTTGACTGTATAGATTGGAAGATACTAGCATTCAAAGTTGAAAAAGAAAGCATTTTTGAACACTGGCTTGCAATTTCAGATGACTTTGACCGCCATTTGTCAAAAAAATTTGCACTATAGACTTTGAGTTTAAAATTTTTTATGTTGAAAAATTGAGTTGAAAGTCTAGAAAAAAAATTTCAAAAAGAACACACTTGATTTTCAATCTTTAAGAAATTGTTAAGTAGAAGTAGGTTCAAGATTGAAAGAAAAACTAAATGGTTAATAGTTCTAAGATGGGATTAAAACACAATAATCCCAACAGTGATATTGTTCTAAAAAGTAAACCTCACCTTGTCCAACAATTTTTTTTGAAAAATAATTTTATTGTGAAAATTGCATTCAGAAATGAATCCTGTAAGTGTTTTTTTCAAGAAGATGCTTAGATTGCCCCCAAAACAAGATTGTCCATAACTTTCTCATTACTAATCCGCAAATAGAATGAATCAAAGCTTCACATACAGACAAAAATATATCATTTCAAGAAAAAAAAATTTAAAATTGAATTTTGAATTTTTGCAAAATTTGTTCTCCTGCCCGCCGAGTTCAATTCTGGTTTTTTTGTGGTATAACTTTTGCTCCTCAACACCAATTGAAATAAAAATTATATTCCCACAAAGCTAATCAATTTTTCTATCTTATGAGAAAGTTTCAAAAAGTTTCATAAGTAATCAAAGTCACAGAAACTTGCCCAAAATCCAATTTGTCCTGCGTGAGGACAATGGGACTTTAGAGGTTAAAGAATTAAGGGCCGCTTCACACTATGGCCGTCCAAGTCGAGAGGCTGTGGGATTGAGAGTCCAAACTTTGGTGAGAGTCCATGGAAATGGGCAATAAATAGGCCCAAGTTGGAGCCTTTGGCCGGCCATAGTGTGAAGCCTCCAAAGGCCAAAGTCCAAGCCCAAAGTCCAAACCTACTCCATTTTTTTTTTAATTATATCGTTCCTCTCCACATTAAAATCCATCCAATTTCTGAATTTTGTGAGAATTGTTACTCTTGTGACAATTTTTTCAAGCGGTWGGTTAAAAAAACATGAGAAAGGAGTCAAAAATGACCTTGGAAAAAAAATTACAGCACATGCCCTCACCATTGAACAAGGAATATGAAGGAATATAAATGGAATAAAAAGGTGGGATTAGACATTGAAGGGAAGTAGGTACATTGAATGCTAAGACTCATGGCTTTTTGTAGTGGAGACTAGGGTTCAAACCTCATTTGCGTCAAATAACAAAATAACAAAATAACAAAATAACAAAAGGGAGCATCCTACCTACTAATACCAAAACAATCATTCCGGTAGAACAAAACAATCTAACGGCATAGATTTGGACAAATTCTAATATTTCTAATTTTTGGACAAATTCTAATTTCTAATTTCAAATTCTAATATTTCAAAAAATGGCGACCCAAACTTTGATCGAGAGTGTGTCAAATTCCATCGCCATGTAGGCATTTGGCTGCCATGTAGGCAGTTTTGAGGGCGATAGACTTTGGGCTGTGCCGCATAGTGTGAAGGGTTGAGAGGCCAAACTCTTGGGTTTTTGAAGTTTGATTGGATGAAATCGACGGACTCTTGACCTTGTGCCGTAGTGTGAAGCAGCCCTAAGAATCACATACATTTTTTGGACTTTTTTCTAGACTCTCACACCAAGTCCTTGTGATAAATATTTTTTTAATTAAAATATGTAGAGCAAAATTTTCAATTTAAGTCCTATAAACTAGTTCATTAGAGTTCCAAAAAAACATGTATTTTTTACTTTGAACTCACATTAGGAGAAGTATGAGCCCTCCAAAAGGCTGTTAGAATGAAATCAACGAATCAACCACAAGGCCTTGTGACATTACAAATTTTTTTTTCTTTTTAATAAAAAAAAAAATCATAAAAAAAAAAAGATCATAATTTTTTTTTTATTGAGGATCTGACGTTGCATTAGTCCACGCAGTATTCAAAAAAAAAATCCATAATAGCACCGCGGCCTTTTAGAACTCACAGCCTTTTGGAGACCTCATATTTATCCTAATGTTATCTTGCAAACCATGTTGTTAAGGTTTCTAAACTTTCATCCTACACATTTTCATTCTAGTCTTTTGCAAGATCCTACAATTATAAAATCAAAAAAATGCCATTTAAAAAAAACATCTCTTTATACTAGAAATGATAGTTTTGAGCATGTTTTATATAAATATTTAAAAAAAAGCCTTAGGACTTTAAAGGTTGAAATTTTCTTTAGATTAGATTTAAAATTCAATGATTGTGTGGAATACAAAGGAGGATGTCTTAGATTTTCGGTACCTCATTGTACATTTAAATTTTAAAATGTTCATTATTTGTATCCCACGGTCACAAAGTAGCACAAATAGGATAATTGACCTTAATTACCTGGTACATTCTCAAATCTCACATTATTCCAAGTAGTTGTTTTAATAAATTTATCATCTAAAAGATCAAGAAAGAATTTCAAGAATTTTGAAACTACAAATTTTAAGTTGCATTTGCAGTTAACCACTAAAGGTCATTGACTATGCTTTCAAATCTAATGAAGTTTGACCAAGTCCGGACATGTAATGTCCATTAAGGATTAATTTCAGTATATGTTAATCTTAATTAATTATATCCTAAACTAAATAGTGAAATTAGGTTGACCCTCTCTAAATTCTTAACATTCTGCATTATATAAATATTTATTGTTATTGTACAAGAAATTTCTAAGGTAGACTGCTCTTAAAGCAACCATATAACCTATTAAGGCCCGTGGTTGATTTGAGGGGCGGGCAAGGCATTCTCTAGTTTCTAATTAAATATAAAAAAAATATCAAATCATGATGCTTTCCGGAGATTTGACAATGCCGATGGAATCGGCATGAATGATTGGGCCTCCACAATAAATTGTGGCAATTCAAGGTTCCCTTTTCAGAATTTCAGCCCAAATTTCATTAGTTTTTTCAATCCCTAAACAACATGCTAGCACAAAATACAGATTGTCTTGATTCTTGTCCCAATGCATTTGATTTACAATTCCCCACACCCATCCCCTTTTGTCCGTATCAAAATTCATTCTAAATCCTTGGCTATCAATGAAAAAGTATCAATATCAACCCAAAAGTGGTCGACTGGTCTTTAATGGGTTAAGAGCTGATTGCATTTTTAGGCAAGCTAAACTCCTTGAAACAATTTTCAGTAAATTTTCGTAGGAAGAAAAAAAAGAGTTGGCATCTAACCCAAGTTGTTTCATATTTTTCGGACCTTCAAGGAATTAGTTACAAATTTTTGAAGTTGTAATGCAGTGGTCACTAAAAAGCGACCACCTTGTGAAATGTACATTGTTCGTACATTGAAGAAAACAAAATGTACCTCTGTATCATGATCGCTTTTAGAGCTTGATTGGGCGCTTTAAGACTAGACTATCTTACTTCTCAATTATTTATAGGTGTAGTTGGAACTCATGAACCTCCATGTGTACAAATGGAAGTATTTATAGAAAATATTTGTTGACTTTGATGGCTTGTAAAACAACTTTCTTGGGATAAGGCAACCCATAACATTCAATAGCAAGCATGGTCTCTACAGTGATGGTGTGGAATATTCCACATCCAACATCCTCTGCATTCTCCACATGTCTAATTAGCTAATGATGTAGCCATGAAGACTATTGGGTTGGTATATTCCACACCATCTACCCTAAACCAAGGTAGTGCCTAAGCACACTACTGAATGTTATGCCTAATTGTAAAGGCAACGTGATTTCACTATTTAGTGTAGCTCAATTGATCATGCATGCTCAGTGCAGAATGTAGTTTGAATATAACTTATATTGAAGCTGGTCTGGCACTCTGGCTTTCTTGCTTCCCACTCTGACCGCCGGTACGGAGTTGGGAAGTGCGTCAAACCCTAGTCCGGCAGTACAGTACCCCACTTGCAATACATGTGCGGTATTTGTAAAGTAAGTTCCGTATGTACATCATGCTGTACAGTAACAGGACATGCATAACAGTATCATTCAGTGTGGCCCACTGAGGTGTAGCTTGCTGAAGTCATTTTCCTACAGTGGGGGGTCAAGCAATCAAGAGCCGAAAGCAGCATAACATTTGTCTGCACGTATCCATCCACATATACAATCGGAATCTTTCTTTTTTTTTTTGGCGAATTCAGGTGACAGAAACTAAAAGAATTAAGGAAGATGAGTATTTTATACTCTCCTAATACTAGTTTATACCAGTGTGTAATACTCTACACTAAATAGTGAAATTCGGTTGCCTTGCAATTAGGTTGCCTTGTATCTCAAGAAAGTTACTCTACAAGCCATCAAATACACCAAATATTTCTACAAATATTTCCATTTGTACACATGGAGGTTCATTAGTTCCATGACACAAATCACTAATTCAAAAGTAGTGCATTCTTTATACAGTAACAATGAATATTTAAAATATAGTGTAGAATGTTAAGAAATTAGTGAGGGGCAACCTAATTGCCCTATTTAATGTAGTATATGGACCACCCCAACCAGACACTAATCCGCCGAAATAGGGGAAGCTTGTTGAACAGATGTTTTCATTCAAATGGCAGTACTCATATGCCATTTTTCCATCCCTTTTCTACAACTGTTATAGATTTCAGACCGCACTATTAAACGTGAAAGTGCCAAGTTTTGTGGAATACCGCCACTTTAAGGAAATATCCGTTGTTGCTTTTAGGCCATTATTTTAGTCGCCTTGAGGTACCGACGATGCTTTTCGACGGGTCCACAAGCGTAGCTGGAAGTGCACAAGTTGCGTAGAAAGTTGTGCAGTCCAATACTCCATGTCGAATTGAATACGGAGTACAAAATACTTGACCAACCAAATTCAGTGCTTTAATTTCAAGATCCTGGCAAAGATGCGGAACAGCCATGCATATCGACGTACGATGCAGGAATCTCGTGGACCTAGTAATTAAGCAGTGGAATCTAGCTAGTCGATGTTGCTCGCAGGGACTTAATTTATGGTTTTAATTGCTCTCTGCATGTAGAGCTGCTTCAATTGTTCTTATCGATCGATGTAGGACAACTCCGGCTTGCATGCACGGAAGTCTCAATGGTGGTACTAACGGTCTTAATTGTGCTCAGTCTATATATATTGGCAGTGTATCGATCGATCGACATGATTCGTGCATGAAGGTAAAGTTACTAGTTAATTAAMTTTCTCGTTTGCGATCGATCGAAGTGATCAGGGGATAGCCAGACGGTCAGGTGCATCCACATTGATATATATATACGATTGTCTTGTTGGTGCAACCGTTACTAACGGTATTTAATTGCGGTGTAGTTTATTTCGTTCACCCGGTTTTTAATTGCAAAATTAAGCTGTCGATCTGTGTGCTAGCTTCCCCAGCTTCTTAGTTTCGTGAAAGAAGTTGGACTCCCGGCCGCTGAATTGGACTTACCCGAGTATGGTGCTCGCTGGTGTGCTTGACTTAATATTAATTAGAATCACGTACACCAGAACTGGACTGTGAGCTTGACAAATTAAAGGAGACCTCTTTATATAGTTTCAATTAACGGGCAGTGGTTCAAGAAATAGGCACCCCTCTATTTCAGTCCGTGATTTAGAGCTTTGGGTACTTGAATATACGTCACTAGCTTGAGTTCCTGGCATTTCGAAATGTCCTCATGGGGTGGCAGGGTGCTGGTAAGTAGTTGTGGTTGGTCACTTCTTTGGGAATTGGGAGTTGGTGTGAAAGTAAATAAAATTAACTCGTGTTCGTTATTTTGGGGATTTTCAGTGTCATAACCGACATAACGTAAACGTGACGTCCAAGCAGGCGTTGAACTCTTGGATTTGTAGTTGCCAACAGAAATCTTATGATCAATCTAAAATCTAATTAATAACATATATTGATCTGATATTTCAGAGGAATGTCTCAAGTTMCATATGGGGTCTCAAACCGCTCAAACTTCAAATGACCATCATTCTCTCAGAACTCAAAACTCTCTGGTTCCAAGCTAAGAATCTCAAAAAATCTAGGACCAGAATACATTTGAGTGTTCGGTAGAGTGTCGGCTGCCGTTACTTGAAAGATTTATTTGAGCATATTTATTGCACTTGCCACAAAATAGTAAAAATTGATTTGTGTTGATTTGGCKGTTTAGGCCGTGTTGGGATGGCAAAGCTCTTAGGGCAATGGTCAGCTTGGGGTTCCAAAAAAGACTRTCTTAGGAGAATTTCAGCCTACATCTTACCATTTGCCATTGAATACATCAATTTCTATGATTCTATGACTACAAAGTATAGGATTTACATCAAGCTAGATATTCTTCATGTGTGCACTACAATTAATTTTGAATCAAACTGAGAGGTTTTGCTTGCCCGGATTAATCTTTTTATGTTGAGAACGGAAAACTGTCACAATGCCATACAAAGAAGAAAAGGAATGATCGGGACATGTAAATTTAATTTTTTAATCTCCAAATTTGGATCATAATTGTAGGTTAAGGTATATAACAAATATCTAACCTCATAAAGCACAATGCAATGATAGGTGTTGAACCACATATTACCAAAAGTTTAAATTTTTGGTTTCTTTTACACACAACCTAATTTGTAGTYAAATAAGTCAAATGGATTATTTKTTTTTCAAAACATGGTCTACGTGACTATATAGAGGTGCCCATTAGGTCAAAGTATGATAAATTGTCCTAAATCAAAGTGTGTAGTGATGGTATGAAAATAGTCCATAAAGGGTTTTAAAGAGATAAGTTCAGTCCGGAAGACATATGCTTGTGTAAAACAAGGTTGTTCGCCTTGACAACTTGACGAACACGACGTATTCAACGTCAAGTACACCTCTTTGTCCGTCTAATAGAGTCAATGTCAAGTTGACTTTTAGTCGAAATTTTTTACCTTGCCCGTTTGCCACATGTCTGCTAGTTGGCAACCACGTGGCAAAAACCAGGGCACATTCGGATGTGGGCGACCTCAGGTGTGGGAAACCTCAGGTGTAGGCGACTGCGGGTTCAGGGTTCAAGTACCCGCGGTCGCTCAATTAAACCTGCGCGCGCCCTGCATCACCCGCAGTCGCCCCGTGTTTTAGACCTACAGTCGCGTTTGGCGAACCTGCAGTCGCCCTACCCGCGGTCGCGCAACCTGCAGTCGCCTATGCTGACATAGTTTAGTCTTTCCATGTCGGATGAAAATATCTGCCCGTTGCGCAGAAAATTTTCAAAAGTTGGGCGACCGCAGGTGCGGGCGCCTTCAAATTTGTTGAGCATATGCGACACTCGACATACTTGACATGCAACGTCAAACAGACAACTCGACATGCGACATCAGACAGACAACTCGACACCGAAACCCGAAAACGCGTTCGACAGAACAACTCTGGTGTAAAAGTTGTTGGGAGGATCATCATTTCCATAGAAAAGAAAATGATGATAAACAAGAAATAAAGGAAAAAGAAAGAAAAAGAAAGTGAAGGAAAAGAAAGAAAGTAATTATAACCAATGAAATGCTCACAAGTGCATGATGTATGTAAAGAAGTACACTAAAGATGATATTTAGTGTTTAGTGACATTTAGTGTTTTTACCCCCCTACTAGCTACAACACTAAATCTAAACTTGTCCACAATTAGTGTTAGACTTGAATGCGCCGCCTTCTCCTTCCCTGAAATTGCTTGGGTTCTCAACTTCATTGCGCCGCCGCCTTCTGCCCTGGCTTTCTAAATTCACAAACACTAAATTCAAACATGTAACTTTTTGGCAAGTCTCTCAAATCACCGTAGTTCACATTTAGTGTTTGAATTGACATTTAATGTTACTTACTTTCATAGGGTAATTGGCTTTTAGTATATGCCTTTGTATTTAGTGTACAAGACACTAAATATCATCATTAGTGTACTTATTTTGAATTGCATTGGTAGTGCTTTTGGAGGTAGTGCTTCCAAGAAGCCGAAGAAAGGGTAGTAGTTAGTATGTTCGTTTTCAATTAGTTCGGATTTGGATTTCAGTTCCGGAACAGGTTTCCGAGCTTGGGCCCGGATCCGGATTCTTATTTTAGGACTGGTAGTTTGATCTTCCGGGTATCTCGGAAGGTCATTTGATTGGCTGCCCAGATTTCCGGGTGTGCTTTTTGGGTTTTGGGTTTTAAAGGGAGGGCTAGTTGTTGTCCTCTCATTCCATCCTAGCATTTTGAAATATGCATTTGTACTTCTTGTCTTGTTAATCCGAAACCATCAGTGAGTACGCTGGTTTCTTGACTTCAGTTGTGGGAGTTGGGGACTTGTGTGCATTTGCTTGAGTATGGACGGATAAAAAGGAAGTGAGAAGAGGGGGAATCTGGAACTGGAGAATCTGGGTCAGTCTATATGTGAACGTTCGTATCGAGGGTTAGAGTTTGTGAAAGAGGTATTGCGCATGGTGCCTTTAAATGACCGGAATGGTAATCCGATGAGAAAGTGGCGCGGGTGCAATTTTGGAATCTAGGTGATTTTGTACGGAGATCAGCGACCGCCAGCGGAAATCCCCACACATCGGAAGGTCTGCCAGCCATTGGAATAGTCTAAACCTCTAGAGAGCAATCCCACGTCGGATCCCAAATGTCTTCTGTATTGTCGTTGTAGTGAGGAAAGCTGGAAACGGCTCTGAGTGACCTACTTTCCAAATAGGCCATCCGGATAGTTGTGAGAGTATTTCTGGATTGATTCATTGCAAAGGATTAATCTGTGGGTGTTTTGTGTTTTGGAGAGGAGAGAGAGTGAGAAAACCAAGTGGTGAGTCCCTACCCCTTTATGCAATCAAAGGCGGACCCTTTGATGGTAAAACAGAGGCACTGAAAACCGATTGAGTGAGAGAGGACATAACCGGATTCTGGAAGTAGACGCATCCGGATTGGAATCCGGATAGATACAAATCCGAAAAAGAGTGGAAAGTGATTGGAAGAAGGATATAGTGTTAATCCGGATAACTTGAGCTGACAACACCATACTAGGATCTCCTGGGATGATATTCCGTGTCGTCTTCCAACATTGGAGTGTTGTAAGGATACTTACACCTAGACTGCGCATGCGACACTAAATAATTAGGATTTAAGGGTATGTGGCAACTACTCCAATGGACCATTTGGTATCCACCTTTAAATATAAGTGGCTTCACTATCTACTACAAGACCCATACCTAAAATCTTATAGATTGCTACCTACAAGTAGCTCCACTTCATCAAAACTCAAACTTGGTGCATGTATATACTTGTCATCTTTGGAGTTTTCCTTGCAAATAAATCTAAAGGCATAATACAAATGCTTGGGGTACCCTACAAACGGCGTCACACAATAAATTTCACTGAAATTCATTTTTTTGATGGAAATTAAGTTTCAAATCTTGTAGAAAGAATATGATTTTAATACAAATTTTCTTGCTTCATATATAATACAGTATGGAATCACCCAAAGAAATTGCCATTAAAAGATTAAAATTGATAATTTGATTCTTGTAGCTCCATTCAAGATTGTCACATCGTCCATTTTTCATCCAGGAATTGAGAAGGAATATAAATATTTAGTAGAAAGTATTTTCAAATGACTTCGTTGGATTATGATGTTTTAATAACAATTGTACGTAGTTTGTTTATAACTTAATATGGAATATTTAACTATTTTTTGTTATTTTCCAAATCATCTAAAATAATACAAGGAGGGGCTACATCTATAAGGAACTCAAAATTGAAGATTCTTGTGAATTTTATATTTGAAACTTGAAAAGTGAGTTTTAAAATAGTGAATAGGCAAAAAAATCATGGTAAAATTCTAAAATACACATGTAAATTTTCTATTGAAATTATATCAGCTACTAAATCCTAATAAATATGAAAATTGAAAATTAAAGATTTTGCAAAGTTTTCATTCATGAAAACAATTTGACTATATGTATTCTAACAATAACTAATGTTTTTAAGAAATTACTCTCATTTTTATTTGTAAAATAAGCTCCTCAAAATCTATTTCATTTCTATTCCTTGGTTCTTGACTAGTGTACTCCAAGCATACTTATAGCCCCCGCTTACAGTTGACCCATGATTTCCTACTACCAAGTGCAATTGTACTCATGGTGATGAAGTCTTCACAGGTACAAGCAGAGAAGTCCAAAATTGTGATGCAATGGACCTTTTGGCTAGGAAAATTACTAGACAGTAGAGTTGTCACTTTGCCATAGCCAAGGTATGGAATAACAACTACAAATACAACAACAACTTTTAGGTTCCTTGCTATCTCCCAATTTGTTACGGTGGTCAATTATGGGCGCATTAGGGTTACGTTGGATGGTTGTCCCCAATTGCTTTGTAGGGTGCATATCACTGTTAGATGGATGCACATTGCTATCAAGTTGCTTTAAATGAAGGAGGGACACGTCTCTCTATGTACTCTTTTCACTAAAAAGGTGGAGCTTTGGTTTGCCTACCTCTTCAATTTGCAATTGAAACCTTGCTTCTTCTAAAAATGACCTCTGATTTGGTGAGATGTGTCCCACATGCAATAGGCCACACACTTGTTAAAAATTGTAGGTGTAAATTGTTTATTACACCATTTTAACAATTGGGATTGGCAATTTTCAATTCCATAAATAAATTGTTAACAGTTTAGAATTTTGATTCATTTTCTATTTCTTTCTACTTACTATTTGTTTCCTATATGTTGTACAATTCCAAGTGATTTGAGATTTTTCAAGTATGTAACTAACTTGCCTTCATGAATGAAACCAAAGAGTAATCTCCATTTTGGACATTTTTTCATACAAATGTGACCTTGTGAAGTGCAGCTGCTTGGTTTTTCAGAGTGACAAAAAAATGATTTTTGTCAAGTAAAATGCTAATATCTTGCAATCTACATGGTGGAAAATTCTGAAATTTTTTCCAAATATATTTTCAAACCAGCTTACAACAAGATCCTACGGTTAGATATGTCAAAAAATGTTTTCTTTTTAAAAATTTGGCATTTCTATAAGAAATAGCAGGTTTTGGGACGTTTTTGATGAGAACATAGTCAAAACCATTTAGGGGTTAAAAAACATAAGATGAGAAAACAAATGAACAATTTGACATCTAATAAGCAATCTTTTCTAAAAAAATATGGCTGTCTCAGTTGATCATGAATATCACATGAACAATTTTGTTGTAACCAAACATGAGTGTTCTCTGCAAATTATCACCACAATGTTATGTTCTTGCCCACAATTCCACACTCCTCAATCTTTTTATTTTTAACATAAACCACAAACCATAATAAACTCACCCATTCATATGTGAAATGCTTGAAGGTCTTCCAAAATATAAGTAAGAATAATAAAATTTTGTTAAATGAAAAAAAAAGTTTTAGGGCAAAAAGCGTCTAATTCCCCATTTTTTTCTCTGCTCCCCATTTTTGGTTCACACTTCCCATTTTTTTCCCCCCTAAACCTTTTTTCTTCTCCATTGCCTAGCTTTAAGTCACACTCCCCATTTCTTTTTCGAATTCTCCATTTTGTTCCACATTCCCCAATTATTTTTCCACTCTCCATTTTTGTTTTGCATTCCCCACCCTCCATTTATTTTTTGCATTCCCCATTTTTGTTCCTCACTCCCCGTTTTTTGGTCAACACTTCCTAGTTGGTTTTTGCATTCCCCATTTTTTCCCTATGAGCAATTCTTTTCATTGAATTTCCATTTTTTCCCCCACTCCCCAATTTCTTTTCACCATTCTCCATTTTTTTCTCCAATCCCCATTTTCTCCCTTACTCCCCATTTTCTTTTACCACTCTTCATTTTTTTTTGCATCTCCCATTTTGTTCCCACTCCCCATTTTGTTCTCCACTCTCCATTTTATTCTCCAATCCACCCATTTTTTTCCTCACGGCCTCACTCCCCATTTTGTTTTTCCCACTCCCCATTTCTTTTCCAACACTTCCACATTTTTTCCACCACCACCCATTTTTTTTCCTCACAGCCTCNACCACCACCCATTTTTTTTCCTCACAGCCTCACTCCCCATTTTGTTTTTCCCACTCCCCATTTCTTTTCCAACACTTCCACATTTTTTCCACCACTACCCATTTTTTCCCCCTAAAACCTAATAGTATTCTTGGTGAAAAATTGTTTTTTCCCTCGCCTTCTCCATTTTTATGGTTTTGAAAATGCTTGAACCTTTTCAATGTTCCAATATTCTCCATTTTAAGGGCCATTTGCCCATTTTTCATTGGAAGTCATCGTGTATTAAGCTTTCTTCAACCTCTTTTATCTACCTCATTTTATTAATATTAATTGGTGCATAATTTTTTTGGCAATATAGGTCCTTCACTACAATTTTCAAAAAGACACATTAGTAACGTTGTCATGTAGAGAGTGTTGGCCTTGGTAAATCACGAGGATTCTGATTGCGACTAGAAATGACTCGGGAATGACAGAAATTGTAAGATGATATAAATCAACAAATGAATTGGTAACTTGTAGAAACTTCGAATCTTCAAGCCTTCGAATCTTCGAGTCTTCAAATTTTCAAACTGCTACTCGTTGTCCTATCCTGTTGTATTTCTAAATAGGCCAAGGGTTAAGGTAGGGTGATAAGAAATCACGGACTTCGAATGTGTAAAACGGGACGGCCAGACCACGAGTTGAGTCGCCTGAGGGATTGGATCCTAAATTTCAAATCCACGGTGACCAACAAACTTGCCTCACCAATGGGAACAACATAAAAGTTTTGTCCATGTGAGCAATTAACCCCACTTCGTCGCATCCACAACACAAAATGAAGGTAGTGTTGGTGTAAACCAAACCGTCCGCAACGATAAAATAAATTTTACAAAGCTACAAGCCACACACTCAAACACACAAGTCTTCAAAACTCCTTCAACTCCATCTCCAATTTCCAAGCTGAACTTTGAATGAATGTCACTGTTGATCTACAACTCCAAATGAATTAAATGATAGCTTTTTGGAAATCTACTACAACCATATACTTCTCCTCCAAATTTCAAATAATTCTAAAACTCAGTCCAATTTCTATGGCCATCCAAAGTTTCGGCTTTGAGAAGGGAAAGGCAGCAGACCTTCCTTCGCTTCCACACTCACAACTTTCACAAACAAACTCCAAATAGAACAAATGATAGCTTCATGAAAAGCTAACACAATTTTCTACATTCTCTACAAATTTCATTGTAAAACAAAAATCTTTCCGTCTTTTATGGTCAGTCGAAGTCTTTGCCTCTTGATTTTAAAGGCAACAAACATCACTCTACTCAAACTAGCACAACTTTTGGCTACGATTCTTCTTCTTCGTCTTGGGACTCTGAAAAAATCCTTCAGTTCGACATTCTGACTATAAAGTGGAAAACAAATATCACTAATGGACTTCAATGAAACTCTAAAGCAAAGCCGTCCTTTTAAATAGATGGCATTTACCTCCACGAAATATCATCTTGAAGTTATTCAACAAAACAGCGTCACCATGACGCTACTCAACAATACATATTATAATGTGTTTTTACAATATGAACAAATTTACAACAAGACACCGGTACACCCAATTGATCATCCAACATGATCACCCAGAAGCAGAGCAAGTGCAGGAATGGTTTGATCATGGTGGTAAAACCTTAGCAACGGTCTCTATATCCAGGAGACGTGGACCAACATTCGGGCAGACTTACAGTGGGGGCTACGGGTTTGGTAGGGGTTGTTGGGAAGGTTGTTGAGACCTTCAAAGGATCTGCTGCAAGGACATTTTGTGAATAAGATATCTCTACTCTAGCTACAATTACAAAAATACTTTTAGAGCATTTATTGAAAAAGTTTGATCTCTTGTAACTTTTGTAAATAATTTCAAATGATCCAGCTTTAGGTCTGTAAATTGTCCAGGCTACTAAAAATGTATTAAAAAAAATAGACTTCTTTCGAAGCCTCTCGGCACACTTCAGTATCCCGATGCCCAATTCCTTTGTTTTTTAAGCAGAAAATCTTAGTGTTAGGAGCTGGTTGTTGCTCCCTGCCCCTGTGGAGACATTGGCTTGGTCTTTCCATGTGCTCAGCTTTTGAGCCGCTCTCTTTACCGGCCTTCAGGAACTCTCATACCTGAAGGAAGCTCAAGCAAATCAGAAGGAATTTGTTAACTAGAACAGACAGTCTTCTAAAGGGTACAACACATCAATTAGCTTAAGTATTGTTCAATAGAATTTTTGACACAGAAAAACAAAAAAAAAGAATAAAAACCCTATCAACTGCTTAGCATTGTTTAGCAGGGCTAGAAGTTTTCCAGTGCACAATTTAAAGAGGCATGATATTTTGTCTTTTTCAGGTGCTGGAAATTCAGTTATTCTGTCCTTTTGCACACGGTATCCAAATGCCACATTCTTTGGTGCGTTGAAGAGCCTCCTTGCACTTGCCAGCAACAAGATAAGCAATGATAAATTGACCAGTGTAATAATAGTAACTATGCACAGCACCGAGTTAYTGGATGTTACAAGCGCCACTCTGCTAAAAATGGTGCTTAATAATCTATTTAATACATCTCTGTTTTGTGAGAAACAGAACAAGCGTAGATGGTACAAGAAACAAAGGGCCACAATCAAAGACGCTCCACACGTGTATCTACAAGCCCTGTCAAAACACCCACCCACTTGCAGTTTATTTTGCAGGCGAGGTCGTAAGACTGAGGCGCTTGGAGGATGGCAAGTGGGTGAGGGCACCAGCAGCCGCCGCCGCCTGCAAGCAATCTGCGTAAACGAAGCTCACCCTCTATCAAAGCATCACAGACTTCAACTCGTGATAAGCCCCGTGCACGCAGCTGTATAGCAATGTTGTGAGCTTTCCTGGGATCAAGAATTTCATTCTTCTGCGCGGCAGCAGCTGAAGAAGACGCAAATCTCTTGACACTGCTAGCAGTGGCTCTTGACGACATACCAAACAAGTTCTCGATCATTTCCTCATCCAGACTGCATTGCCACAGTAATCAAAATAGATCAGTCCCATCTCCTTCCACAAAATCCCAAGTAGACTGCTGCAATAAAACACGAACTRCAGCTCCATAGCCTGTCTCAGATCGCTSAGATTGCGATCTCAAGTGCCCAGAGCTCGGGATTGCTAACAGAAATTAGGTTTCAGTGAGTCTCCAATTTCACACCAAAATCCGATATTGCTAACTTATGAGAGAAGATCAATCCAAGCAACAATCCCAAGACTTACTCCATGGAGTCGCTCATCTTATCCCACACCGTCCGTGAATCTGGTTTCAGCTTGTCCCAATGCAGAGGCCTCATCTTCTGTTGCCGTTTGCTCAACCGTGGCTCATTTTGAAACTCCTCCAAATTCTCTGCCAAATCTGGTCGTCCTGGTAACGTCAAGGGCGCGAGCTTTGGCCTAGAGAGGCCATTGCCTGAAACACCTACAGGCAGAGCTGGGGGTGGAGGAGAAGCAGGCGGTGTTTTTAGCTTCAGTGGTAAAGGAGGAGATGAAACAGGTGGCGATGGAGGAGGTGTAAGCTTTCGACTKGGAGACGACAGAGGAGGAGGTGGAGGAGGTGGAGGAGGCCCAAACAGCAGCTTCGTAGGCAATGTGCGAGGTGGTGGCGGCGGCGGAGGCGGAGGAGCTCCTGGAGTTTCAACAAGATCGCGAAACGAGAGAGGATTAGAGTTAGGATTTCCATTCGAGAGAGCTGCGAGTCCRCGGCGAAGAGGAGGAGGAGGTGGTGGTGGAGGTGGCGGAGAAGCTGGCGCCCGAAATGGCACAGGAAGAGGAGGTGGTGGAGGAGCCGGACAGTAGCTTGCAATTGTCCATTTCGACTCCGCTTGCTTCATCGCCCGACGAAGCTCCAGCAACGTCTTCTCTGGCGGTTCATCGAGAGTCGCGGGGAGAGGGAGAGGAGGCGGAGGTGTGGAAGGGGGAACGATGAACGTCGGGTGGTGGAAATTGGCGTAGGAAAGGCGAGAGGGTTGTTTAGGGTTTGGGGCGGCAGTGAGGTTGTGTCCCAAAGGGGAAGCAGGCAAGGAGATCGGGTGCGGTGTGAGAGGGGAAATCACTTTGCTGTCTTCGATCTTGCGTTCTCCTTTTCGGTCCCAGCTTGTCACCAATTCTCGAGATGCTTTGTGATGGTAAGATGGCAGGGAGAAGGTTCGCAGTTTCCATCTTCCCAGGTTTTTGCGTGCTTCCATCTCCTTGGTCGGGGATGCGGCTATGGTGTGCGATCTGTTGAGGGTTCCGAGTAAGCTTGTCGAGTCGCTCTCCGCTTTCCTCTTGTGCTTGGGAGTGGAAACGCGGGTGAGAATCTCAATGTTGCCAAGCTCTTCTCGGCTGTAGCGTACCCCCATTTGGGAGCCTTCCTCGCCCGTGTAGAAAACCTCACCCTGGTGAGAAGAATCGGTCATGTGCTTGTCCCGGAAGCTCCCC
Organism: Pleurozium schreberi; assembly: GCA_006891605.1. NCBI lineage: Eukaryota > Viridiplantae > Streptophyta > Bryopsida > Hypnales > Hylocomiaceae > Pleurozium > Pleurozium schreberi. The sequence continues at coordinate 25,546 of VACF01000697.1, read as the reverse complement.
GGGATGATCTTGTCCCTGGAGCGCCGCGCTTTCGGGTCGCGTGTGTAGAATGGAATGTCCACAATCCTTTCGTCAGATTTTGTGACAGAATCTCGAGCTCCATTGATTCCGCGCTTGGACTTGCCGTTGCCATTGCGGTTATGTTCCTCATCCGTAGACCAGTCTTCACGGATTTGGCTGGCGGCGTTTTGCATGTAGAAGTTTCGTTGCTCCTGTAAGGCCTTCTTGTAAAGGTTTCTCTTGTACCAGAAGTACGCCACGGCGGTGACGACCAGGATGAGGAAGGCRGCGAGGATGCCCGCAATGCCAATCCATGAGATGGAAAGAGATGACTGAGATTTGGCGGCAGGCAAAGTTCCCACGTCTGGAGGAGGCGCAAAATAGTCTGGAACTGCAGCGAGAGATTGAAATGGACTCGTGGCAGCTGGAACCGGAGCTCGTGATGGAGCGTTAACTGGAGCTTTGGCGATGGCCCCCCCAGTAGAATTTGACATGGTAGAAACCTTCGGAAAGTATTGAAATCCGTAAATGTAAAGCTGGAAGCTCCAGAACGCAAGCTGCTCGCTGCATCGCTACTGCAGAGCCCAAAACCTGCTTCTGTAATGTCAATTGGTTCATGGTTTTACTCTGCCTTACGTTCACATCTTCCYCACACAACCCKKTCAACGAATAGTCTCTTTCTTGTCATAGTAAGCCACCATGCCGCCAAAGAACATCAAGCTCGGAACGAAAAGCCACTTGGAGACATAGACCACCAACAGTATCCAGATTATTGGACATTGCTATGACATCCAGTACCGTCAAATGGGGTGTTTCCAAGATTGTCATTCCTGCAATCAGCACATGCGTTCATGTCAACACAACGAAAACCGTTCCCAGAGCATTTCACTCCAGGATCTCGCGGTTTCAGCAAGGATCGACYACACCTGCGCAAACATCTTAAAAACGATCTCCGCATATACTCCAAAAGAACCCCATTCCGCAAGCCTCTCTACACAGTGCGGGCATTCCACACAATACAGTGCTCTTGCGCGCAACTTTTGAGAAAGAAGGTGACCCGCAMAGTTCACYACTTTAACATAGAAACGAGATGTCCATTTCATCTTCACAGGAACAGAGAGATTCCCACACATACCCTTTCCAGAGACCGATCATGAATCCCGTCACGAATCACAGTTCCTTGAGACAGCGCCGTCACACAACTGAAGGAGTGAAGGAGCGTCATTCTAGATTCCGAAACCGTTCCAAAGGCGGACTGATGAGCTTCGACCCCGGGCGAGAGACCGAGGATCCCTGGCCATTGCAGATCTTCGTTCGCATTCTGATGAGATCTGCTTGCCAAACTGGATCTGAAACCACAACACCTAGTCCTCTCAAAACACCATCCGCATGAATCATTCTCCAACTCCAAAGCTCAAAGCTCGAAGCTCCTGCAGCTGCTTCTACTGCTTCTACTGCTTCGTCAGCTCCATCACTGACGATGAATTTCACCAGCATTCGATCCACAAGGTCTGTCAACGAAAGCGCACACACACACACACACACACAAACAAACAGCAAAAACAAACTGCAAATGTTGAGAGGCTTTCACAAGGTCTTGAGTTCCACCCACGTACTGTACTGGGAAGTTGGGAGTCTTCTCTCTGGTTCGGTTGTGTCTCTCTTCTGGTTCATTCTGTCCCCGCACTGAAAAACTACCTTGSTAGGCGTTAACCGTGTTCTGTGTTCCCAATCTAGAAGGTTGTGATTTTTTTATGAATCTCTTGCGCAAGTTCTGCGACCAAGGCGGGAAAACGAGTGACGACGGTTCTACCGAGGTCACCGAGGTCCCGGTATGTGCATTATGAGTGCGCGGTGCCTTTCGTTTTTAGAAAGAGGAGAGTACCGTGGTAATACCAGGGGACTAACTTTAGGACGTGAGGAGTTTCCTCCTCTTGGCGCCTGAGTGGAGGGGATCAATAGCGACTCTACTATACTAAATAACTAAATAGTGAAATTAGGTTGCCCCTAACTAATTTCTTGACATTCCACACTATATAAATATTTATTGTACATGTACAAGAATACACTATTTTTTAATTAGTTATTGGTGTATTTGGAACTCATGAACCTCCATGTGTACAAATGGAAGTATTTGTAGAAATTTTTGTTGACTTCAATGACTTATAGAGTAACTTTCTTGGGGTAAGGCAACCTAATTTCACTATTTAGTGTAGACCATTGCCGGTACAGGTAGAACCTCTCTTAGTGCAAGGTGTTGGGACTTTGCACTAAAAGAGGTTATTGGCTCTGTCCAAAGGACAAAGACTATGGCATGGACTCTGGTTTTGAAATTTGAGTTTCCGAATCCTATTTACAACCGCATTCACACTCCACAACAAGGTTAGGAGTGGAGTGGAGATGTGAGGTCCAACTACTGAGTGAATGAATTAACCTATGACAGAGCCTTGCAGTTACACCGTTCTTGTTGCATTTAGAGAGGCAGTAACTTAGGGTCATGTGTCTTTTCATCTTGCATCATGGAGATGGTTCACTTAAGGTAGTAGTATCTAAAAGTAAGACCGGCCGTTTACTGACATCTAAAAAAGAACCTAAATCCAAGCGCAAGTGGACCCAATCCAAGCACAAATGGACTCAAAGTAGACATTCAAGTGGGGTTCCAAGAAGCTGTCACTCTTTCAAGAACTGACCAATCACCCGTGTGTGAGATCCAAGATTAGAGTGTGTGACATTTGGGTGTTTCCGTGTCCACTTTGGTTGCAATCTAGTGTCCACAATAGGTGCATCTACGTAGTTGTTTTCAAAAATTTGTATTATATTCATACAAGCTCAGAAAAATACGAAACCAATTTTGGTGATTTCACAACAAATTTTGGTGATTCTAGTCCATTTCGTAACCAATTTTGGTGATTTCACAACAAATTTTGGTGATTCTAGTCCATTTCGTAACCAATTTTGGTGATTTCACAACAAATTTTGGTGATTCTGGTCCATTTCGTAACAAGCACATATCATATTATTTTGTAGCTACCCTCAAGATCTGCAAATCTAAAACAAGTGTCACATTTAGGTACTTCTATCCTATTGTCTGCAAACTCTCTTACTGCAAGGTTTGCACTACAAGAGGTTGCAATATGAGAGGTTGTACTTGCACAAGACATGGAACTGAATAGCAATCACAAGGAGGGTTGAATGTCTTAAAGCTCCTATTTCATAAAGGAAAAACAAAGGTCGGAAAACAAATGTAAGCTTCACAAGGAGAATTGGCGGTTAGTTCATTGTTATTAGCTAGTGGAATTGGGAAAATTTTTGATTTGGTTGCAATTCGAAAACATTGGAAAAAAAAGGTGAAAAAATCTATAAAAGTTCTATTTACACAAAAAAAAATAGAGGAAAAATGGACTTAGTACTTGAGAAATTGGTTGAGTATGGGAATTGGAGGAAAATAGTTAATATAACTTGAAAAATATCTCAAATTGTGGGTGGTACCAGTATTTTTAATTCAATATTTCTAACTAGTGCCAAAAACAATATATAATGGGTCCATGAGCTATCATATCCATTGATATGAATGAAACATAAAAATCATAAATCAAAGCATATGAATTCATCCAAAAGTGCATACATTCATCTATAAATGAACAATGCTATCCTAAGATTTTACAGAAGTCAAACGAATTCATCATTTCATCCATCAAAAAACAAAGAATCTCTTGTCACTAATAAAAACTTCAAAGGCTAAAAATGACTAAAAAGAGACCCCTTAGTAGTCAAGTTTGTCATGTAGATCTTCTTGTGGATCAACTCCCTATCTATGGAGAAAATTTTGGAATTTTGGAATAATTATATTCCATGTTTGATATGAATTTCTACAAATTTTTCTTTTAAAATTCACAATGCTTTCAAGCTTTCCCACAAAATTTGAAAATTTTGTGATTTGTAGTAGACAAAATTAATGACTTATCTCTGAAAAATAATTAAAAATAATTTCATTAATATCTAATTGTAGCCAACAAAAGTGATGGATAGTAAGACTTGAAATAAATGTTCATGCCTGGTCATTTTAAGGTTAGGGATCTTCAAATCACACTAGATATCTTGACAACGTGTTTAACCATGTACCATCATTACAAACACTAARTGTCAATGGATGACAAAGAATCCTTGTATATAAGACGGATGTGCAGATGTTCACCTTTGAATTTTTGTATGGAAAGAGGAGGTATTGCATAGTAGTTTGACCTCCAATTAGTGCTCTTGGGATTTTTTAAGCAAATGATTCGCACGGTACCAAAATATGATGATTTTCATAGTAATTAGTCTGGTGTTCTAAGGTTACCTCTTTAAGAGAAAATTTCATTCTTGGTAGGATAGCCTAGAGAATATTGCATGAAATTTAGAATATGAAAACAATTAATTGAGTAGGTCAACAATTAAATGAATGAAAGCAGTCATCCTAACATGGCAAGGAAACAAGGGGAACTTTTGTTCATGTAGAATTCACTACTATTCTCTCTATATGGCAATGTCTCTTTACACAGCCGTCAACGAAAGCGCACACACACACACACACACAAACAAGGGGAACTTTTGTTCATGTAGAATTCACTACTATTCTCTCTATATGGCAATGTCTCTTGCTTCACATGATCTAAACTCTGGATCAAACATTCTCCCTTGTGCAAATAAAAAAAAATTGAAATGTGATGCACCAATGCARTCATATGTGATCTTTGTGCGAGTGCAATTACAACAAGCCCACCTAATCAAAGAACCAGTGAATACTACATTGGCAATTTTGATAATTCCAATGCAACCATGCCTAAGGGATTGGAAATGCTCCTCAAGGATTAATTTCAAACCTCAATTGTTGGATTGCTTTGTTTACTATTGAAAATTCATTTTGACTTGAAAGAAAATAAACTTAGATTGCCATGACTAATAACATTCAATCTTCATGCCCACTGCCCTTTCTTTATGCACCATACTCATCGCATTGAGCCTCCACATGTCTACCTATATATTGACAAAGTACTCTCTGTTTCATGTGAAATATTCCACACCATCTAAAGTAGGTCCCTCCAAATCCGTAGCTGAACCTAAACCACCATCTTCATTCTATGTACATCTCTAAAATCAATTATGCACCTTTCTGGAAGAAATTGTTTCAAAACCAAACTTTGTTCCTTCAAAAGTTTGGCACATGGAATCCAAATGTCATGTTCTTTGGCACTTCCTTTCAAGTGCCAACAAAAAAGATATGAAAGTTTGACCAATCTAATAATAATAACTAGGCTCATAAGCAAAAAGTGGTAATTTGGGAGGTACCTACCTTATTATTGGGTGTGAAATGTTTCATACCAACTGTTGTAGACTGTAGAGCCAAGGTAGTCACAATGCATTCTATTGTGGTYGGATTTAGACTAGGGTCCAGARCCYRGTGCGGAAAACCAYACGACCAATACGATTGAACTCAACCAATGGGGTCCACGCTCTCAACCAATAGGATTGCTCCATTTTYAGARTTTCTTGGTCCTAGACCCTAATCTAAACTCTAAACCCAGCCTAAATGTTATGCTACTGCGAGTGACGTTATTACCAATAATTCCAGACAGTCACAAGTGCATTAATCCGCAATATGAATGAATCTGCAGACTCAGTCCAACTGCTTTGCTTTGAATTCTCAAAACTGGTAGCCTGCTCTTAAGAAAAGCTAATTAAAAGTCAATTGACATAGCTGACACTACGGAATCCCTTTGCAAGGGACAAATGAACGGATTCAATTGATAATCCAACCATTGAAAGTGCCTCTAAGTTGTAAGTTTATCCGGGCATCCGTCTACGTGCACTAGAGACATGCTTTTGCTAGAACAATCTCATCGTTTAGATTATGGTGTTTTAACTCCATTTTAGACCTATCAATGATTTAGTTTTTCCTTCAATCTCATACTTGTTTCTACTTGACAGTTTTYAAAAGAATGACAATCAAGAGTTTGWTTTTTTGAAATTTTCTCCTAGATTTTCAACCCAATTCTTTAGCATAATTTTTTTTCAATTTAATATTTGTAATGCAAAAATTTCAGTCTAAGAAGATTCAAAGCATAACTCTAGTCCATAAACTCTAGTCGAATAAGGTACAAAAATCTAATTTTCTTCACCTCAAACACAAATATTTTATAATCCCCGTGGGCAAAATTTCTAAAATTTATTTCATACTTATACTAGTCTAGCGCAAGATCCTATGGCTAGATATTCAAATTTGATGAAAGAAAGGCATTGGGACTATAGGGTTTAAGTGAGCACCTCAAGAACCTCCCACCTTAGTTTTCAATGCCTTTTAGCATCTTCCGATCTTTTATATGAACAAAAACAACTTTTAACATCTAAAGGACCAAACTCCATTCTTTGGCAACATAGAAGTTTTGGACAGCTCATTACAAATGGAGATTTTGATTATTTTTCTTTGAAATTTTACACAAGATGTGAACGAGGAATATCTTTAAGGCCCACAATTTCATAACTTTTGACTACATAGTTAAAAAGTTATTGTATGATATGTTGTTTGGTTATGTTGTTTTGGTTGCATTGTATCGGTCAAAATTATACCTAAATTTGTTGTTCACTTCTATTGATTAAGACAATGACTTTTTCTTTAAATATAAAAAAATTGTCACGTCAACACTGTAATCAAATTGCCACATCAACAATGTTGACTGCCACGTCAACAACAGAATCAACTATCAAGTCAATATTGTGGTCAAATYGCCACCTCAGCAACGTTGATTGCCACGTCAACAAACATCAGCACCGTGGTCTGAACCAAAATCACCTCACCTTTGCAAACCAATTCTTTCAACCATTATGCGATGGTTCAATTCACATGTGCACGTATATATTAAATTTGTTACTTGTAAAATTTATTGAGTTTTTGTTGTTTTGGTCAAAAACATTTGAAGTGCCTAGAACAACAAAAATCTATTGGTGTCTTTATAGAATTTTGTTGATTTAAACAAGTTGTGACCACTACAAAAGTGAAAAAAACAAGTTTTGCAGCACATTACGGTACTAGATTATTTGACTTGGGACCTTCTTAACTTTAATTTTTTGCACTGTAGAGTTTTGAGGTTTTAAATCTCTCTTGTGGAGATTTGAGTTGAGAATCTAGGGGGAAAAAAAAATTCAAAAAAAACTTAATTTTTATTCTTTAAAAATAGATACAAGATAGAAGGAAAATCTAAACTATTAATATTTCGAAGGTGGAATTAAAATGCACTAATCCCAATGGTGAGATTGTTCTAGCAAGAAAACTAAACCATGTGGAACATTTTTTTTCTTAAAATTGTAAAAATTGCATGCAGAAACGAATCCTACAAATTATTTTTTCAAGAAGTTGCTCCAATTGCCCGAAAAAAAAAGATTGTCCATAACTTTCTCATAACAAACCCAAATGAATCAATGCTGTCCATGTAGAAATAAATATAAACTATGAGAAAAAAAATTCTAAAAAGAAAAATTCAAATTTTTGAAACTTTTTTTTGCTGCCCCTTCTCCCCCCTTCTCCCCTATATTGACTTGTTTTGGGCATAACTTTTGTTCCCAGGCACTGATTGAGAAAAAAATTATCTTTCCATGAAGCTAATTAGTTTTTCTATCATCAAAAAAAGTTTCAAAAAGTTAGGACAAAAATTGAGACAGTAGGTACATGCCCGAGATCTACCTTGTCCCCCGAAGGAACAAATGGTCCTTTAGGAGTTAATTGACAATCAATATAAGACAATTCATCCCGTATCCAGTATCCATATTTAGTATCCGTATTCAGTACCTATATTCAATACTTGTATTCATTATTGTACCTGTATCTATATTGCATTTGTATCTAGTATTCACTATGTATTTGTATATGCTATTGTACCCATATCTATATCACATCTGAATCTAGTATTCACTATGTATTTGTATACGATATTGTATCTGTATCTAGTATTCATTTTGTATCCATATCCATATTTATAGTTGGACGGCTCAAATTAAATCTCACAAGATCAATGGTCAGTGAAATTTTTGAGAAATCAACGGCGGTTTCGAAGGTAAGCATTTTTTTTAAACAATCAACGTCTTGTAAATTTTTTGAGAGAAGGAGGGGGCAACTAATGCAAACCAGGGGTGTACTTTTCTTTTGGAGGAATAGTCGATTGCTATGTGACACCTCCAACAAGTGACTCAAAGACTAAGTTACATAATATCTGAACACATGGGTTGTACGTAACAAAGCTCTYTCCCTTATTGCTGGTTCGGCAACCCAACAAGTGTGAAACGGGACAATTAACCAACTACACCCCATATTACATAATACATTGCCATCTTACGTAATACCCAAYGTGAATTCACCATCATTATTTAAGATGGAAATGTCAAAAAAATAACCATGTSTAGTATATAAATCTCAKTCTAAGAGGAGTTAAAGATTGTTGGCCTTGGTTGGCACKGTTGGAAAAAAGATTGTTTTCTTCTAGCTTCAAATGTTATAATTTTTCCATCCGCRTGATCAAAGTTTCTGAAATTTTTTCCATACATTCCGCATTGATATTGTTTCAGTACAAATTTTTACAAGTTGATTTTTTTTTAAATCCATTTTTTTCTCACTAGTTTAAAAAGTGGTAGTTTTTCACAATTTTTGCCTGAATTGTGCTTGGAGTTGGGGTCTTTTGTTGTAGKATATAATCTATTATAACACAATGTATTTTTTTTAATTCTAATCCCATTATAAAAAAAACACTCTAAATAACAGCATGGTCATTTCCACTTTACATAGCAAATGTGACTAGTAGGTGAGAAAACTAGCTCATAGCTATGGCTTTAGACAAAGGGCCATGGCCAAGAAAATTATTTGTCTTGACTTCTTGTCACTGTTACAAGCGCTTTTGTAAAGCCCACGTACAAGTATGATATTGAAAGTGAAAGCTCAACAAGGGTCATGACTAAGAGAATGAATTATTTGTCTTGACTTTTGATCACTGTTATAAAGCCCACGTACAAGTATGATATGGAAAGTGAAAGCTTAATAAGGGCCCTCACCAAGAGAATTATTGGTCTTGACTTTTGGTCAGCAGTGTGGAGCTTACATAATGGTACAGTATCAAAAGTGAAAGCTCAACAAGGGCCATGACTAAGAGAACAAATTATTTGTCTTGACTTTTCATCACTGTTATAAAAAACACGTACAAGTACAATATGGAAAGTGAAAGCTCAGCAAGGGCACTGACCAAGAGAATTATTTGTCTTGATTTTACATTTGGTCAGTAGTGTGAAGCTTACGTAATGGTACAATATCAAAAGTGAAAGCTCAACAAGGGCCATGACTAAGAGAATGAATTATTAGTCTTGACTTTTGATCACTTTTATAAAGCCCACATACAAATACGATTTGAAAGCGAAAGCTCAACAAGGGCCTTGACCAAGACAATTATTTGTCTTGACTTTTGGTCATTAGTGTGAAGCCTACGTAATGGTATAGTATCAAAAGTGAAAGCCCAAGAATAACATTGATAACATTGAATTTTTTCCAATAAACCTCAAGACAAATGTAGGTCACAACCAAGTGCAACCAAGCGGATGCACATGCCCATACACTCATTGTGTTTTGGGTTATATTGCAAGCCAAGTCAACATGCAAGTCTAGCAAGTTGTTCAAGGTGGCTAGACCTTATTTAYATTTTTTTGAGTTTTTCAAGTGCTTTTGTTATATATTTTTACTATAGTTTTAAGACTTTTAATCGGAGATTGTATTGAATTCTACATTATATGAACGTTCAACTCCAAGAATCACAAAATGAAAGATTGGAAATCTTGAGATTATTCATAGATATATGACAAAGGCAAACAAAATGCTTGCTATTGACATACATTATAAGTTTTCCATTGCCAAGCAATGCGTACATTCATAGTCATAGTAAGATTGGATAGTCCTTCATCTTACTCAATTTTCAATATTTTTGGAAAAGAAAAAATCATAGGATGTACATTGTTTATTACAACATTCCAAACATTGGGATTGGCATTTTTCAATTCCATAATTAAATTCTTAACAATTTAGTATTTTGAATCATTCTCTACTACTATCTACTTACTATTTTTTTCCGTATATATTATACAATTCCAAATGATTTGAAGTTTTCAAGCATGTGGCCAGCTTGTCAAGGAAACATAATGCAAAGAAGCACCACCATTTGGAGATTTTTTTCATAGAAAAGTGAGCTTTTGAAGTGTTATTGCCCTGTTTTTCGCAGGGGCAAAATAATGATCTTAGTGAATGTGAATGCTCATATCTTGAAATCCACATGGTGAAAATTTCTAAAATATTTAGCACAGGTTTTCAAGTCAGCCTACAACAAGATCCTCGGGTTATATGTGTCAAAAATAGTTTTTTTCAAAAATTTGGTACTTATACTAAAAATGGCAGTTTGGGAGCAATTTTGGTGCAAACGTAGTCATGGAGCTTTAGGGATTAACCCCTAAGCGCTCAAACGACCATTTTTTGGTCACTGCCCGACTTCGGGCAGAATTTTCGAGCAGAAAAAAACTTTTTTTTGAATTTTTTTTCTTTTTTTTCTTGAAAATATTGGGTTGTCTTTTAGTATTTATATTCAAAACTAAGATCACTAYGGTAAAAAAAGAATCATAAGAGAAATAGCACAATGTGTTTAGAATTTTCTAGTGTTGAAAAACTTACTATTTGACGAAAGAAATGAAATTTTTGTGACTGGATCTTATGCATTTTTTTACAATTCAATAGAAACCACTATTTTGACCAATAAAAAAAATTCAAGTGTTAAGGATAGAGATTGTATTTTTGGTGAATTTTTGAAGTTATATCTTCAAAATTCATTTGAAAATAATCTGAAAATAGTTTTACAATTTTGACCATACGGATGTCTTCTACTTTTTGTATTTCATATATACTTCTTTGATGCAAACTTCAAAAAAGTTATAGAATGTATATTTTATAACACATTTGTGTTTTGTCCAAACCCCTTGGGCTTTTAGGGGTTAAGAAAGATTTGAAGATGGAAATTGTGAAAATGTTCTTATTAAATTATTAGAGTTTAGGAAATAATGGTTAGTGGAACCAGTTCTTGAGAACCAAGTGAATTTTCTATTGTTTGATGCAATTTCATATGTGCATTCTCATCATTCAAGTAATGTAAGTTGAAGCTTCAAACAAAATGTGGATTATGGTGTATTTGTAGATGAAATTCATTATTGATTTAGCACTTCAAACACCTATGATTTTAAAAGGGCACTTTATTTTTTAAATGACATATGCATTCACTTGGGTGAATCTAAGAGATGTAAGTATAGATGAAAAGGCCTCTAAAGTAGTCTTGTAGAAAATGAATCTACAAATAGAAGTGGCACAAAAACAATAGTGGCTTCAAACATAAAACTAAAGAGGTGTCACTTCAAAATTTCTAGGGTTTTAACATGTATAGTGGTTTCAACATTTTAGAGCTTCAAGGCACATAGTCTTACATTGGAACATTGTACACCTCGAACACTTCAAATTAAAAATCCTTTATATATCAATACAAAAACCAATTTCAATTTAAAGGTTGTCATTGAAATTACAATTTTTAGGATATCTTCCATCAAGAAAAGTTATAAGGAACCTCAAATCTTTTAGAGTCTTGAAAAGTTTTAAGGAATCATATATCAAAAAAGATTTGGATGTTTATATAATCTTGATTCACAAAAGATTATCAAGAACCTTCTTTATTGATTTGAGGATGTCATTAGAGCCATGGGCAATGTACCTAAATATTTTGTACAAAAAAGTATTGTTAAACAAAAAAGTTATTCAATTGGAGTGTCTTATTAGATGAATACACACCAAAAATGAAAATGTACTTCAAATTTCCAAAATTGAGAAGATGTGTTGTATAATGTACAGTACGTAGGATGATTTTTAAACAAAAGTTGTAAAGTATTCTTTTCTTTAAGTTCAAACTCTTAATTTTTAATTATGGTGATTTTTAAAGCTTTTTTTTAATAATTATTTAGTTAAGTCTATTTCGATGAATTATATTTTAGATTAGGAAATTTATTTTTTCAGATCAAACAAATTTTTTTTTTAACTATTGAATATTTTTCAAAATCTTTAGCAAACCTACACCATACAAATGAAAGAATTAACAAACATTTAGTTGGATGAAAAACAAGGTAATGTGTGCTTTGGACATGTTTGTATTCATTTGTTGCTTGCAATTTGAATGTCCAATCCTTTAACGGTTTCAAAAGATTTTTTCAATGTTTATATATTTTATAATCAGTGGTTTTAGTAGGATTTTTTGCTATATTAGATAGAACACATATTGCTTTTGTTGCATTTGGCCATTTTAAAGGAGAGCATTGGAGTTCTATATTCTATATGCAATAATTTTGCATAAGAAAAAAAAACCTAAAAATTATGCACAAAATAAGATGAAAGTAAATTTTCATGCTAAAAGATGCTTTAATGTTTAAATTATTAGAAAAAAATAAAATCACTAAAAAATAAACCAAATTAAGGAATTTTTAAATATATTTTGTGCATATGAAATTTAAGTAGTGAAATTATTAAAAATCATTTTGAGTGCGTAAAATGTGGGTGAAAGTAAGACTCTTTTGCACCTATGTGGAGGACAATGAATTTTTTTTAGAAARTCCTCAATAAATAGTTGTAATCCTAACGAAAGAATGTTATTCCAGAATTTCCAAGTGTGAATCATATTTAGAGATACTTTGTAGTATTTAAATCCATCAAATAGAAAATCTCTAAAGAATAAAAAATAGACTTTTAAATAATATGTGATTTCTTGAATTCAAAAAATATGGACTATATTTGAGATTGCATGATGTCTACAATTCCATTGTTATGTACCACTCGGAACAAAATGCCACTCATTTAATATTTAGTCATAATTRTTCAGAGCRAMAGGTCCAAATAACGAGGATGAGTCCCAATCAACTTTTTGTTTTATGATGGTTTTTAATCATAAAATCTAGTTATAATCTTCTAGTATGTTAGTAGTAAAGTTGTGGACTAAAATTGTCAATGTAGTTCATGTGATCTATACATTAGAATTGATTTGCAGGAAGAAAACATAGGATTGAATTGGTTAAAGTGAGTACCAAACCTTTTCCACATGTTATGTGTTTTGAAGTTTATATTAGAAATGATCGACAAACTCTTTTTGTATTATGTCACTTTTTTGCTTTAAATTCTTTCTACAAAAGTGTGCATCAAACTCATGAAAACTCATTGAGTATATAATATTCTGTGACGTTTGATGATCAATTTGTTTGTAATGGTAGTTGAGATCTTTGTGATTATTGTAGCATGAAATGTATGCTTAGTGCCATTGGAGATCCCTCATGGAAGGTGTGTGAAGGGAACAAGATTTGCATTGTTTTAATGTGCGCGACCTGAAGATATAAGGTCAAGGATTTTTCATCAAAAAATATGAAAGGTWACTAAAAATCAAAATTAGAGACTWGAAAATGTTTCAAACAYGTTATATTTGTATATGACAAAAACACAAGTCAAGCTTAACTTAGTCTATATTATACTAAGGTTGGAGGTSCATRAAGCGATCATCTTAAGCGTTGAAACTGAATTTGGGGACGTARTACATTTATCGCCTTCAGTGAGTACTAGGTGGATTACACACACTAAAAGTATAAATTAGTGTAGTAAGTTCAGCGGACAGCCCGGAAGATTGAATCGATTCGTTGGCAATCCGGCGGCCGTGGACGTGAGCTGGCACGACCGCTGGCAGCCCATAGGCAGGGACCAACCAACGGACCGACCAAGCCGGAAATCGTCCCCCGACCGTCGTCTTCGTCTTCGTCGTCTTCTTCGTCGTCGTCGCGCGCAGTCAGGGACCGTCTCCTTTCGTGCCGTGCCTGCCAGAGTGCCCACGGCGTCGTCGTCGTCGTCGTTTTGCTGCATCGCCTCCGAAGAAAACGAAAGGCTGAAGTGTCGCTGGCTAGGTCGGCGAGGACTTCGCGTGCAGAGCCAGTCTCTTTTTCTGATGATGCCCATGCGATTCCTTGGGAAAGAAAGCGCCTCCGTCTCGTCTCGTCTCGTCTGTCTTGGGAACGACTGAACTCCGCTCGCCATTGCCCGTGTCTCCCGTCCCGTTGTCGCTTTCTAGCCGTTTCTTTTCTCTAGGCCTCCCTTTCTTGCATGCGCTTTCAGGGAGGAGCCAGGCTGCCAGGTTTGGGGTTTGTGGAGCTCGCTWCATGTGCTCTGACTTGGTGGAGCTCGAACGMCGCCGCGAGGAGAGGGTTTCGGAGTTGAAGATCAAGAAAGCGTGTGGCGCAAGCATTTGAAAATCACTATCATGTGGAGGCGTCGAGTTTGGTCGTGTGTTCTTAGRCCGAAATGGCGAGGTGCGGGGAATAGATGTTGATGTTCTCGTTGGACGATGTGAGTTCTTGACGTCGAGAGCTTGTTGTGWGCGCGGTAGTTCATCAGTGTATGCTCGGCGACGAAGTCGAGGAGCAGCCGGGAGGAAGTAAGAGTTTCGTTAGTGTTTTTTGTTCTTACTTGAAGTTCAAGAATTGGGGGAAGGGGAAGGAGGTTGCGAAAGTGCGAGGTGGACATTGTGAAATCAGTRTGTGTGGGATGCGGTTTTGTTATTTCGGTGGGAAGTGTGGAGGTGGTGTGCGTTGTGGTGCCGAAATGGCGACGCGCGGAGATAGGTACCTGAGGTTTTAGTTCGAGGAGATATGAGTTCTTGACGCTGTCGGGGCGTGAGGAAGCAGCGGTGCTGATGTGCGTCCGGAAGTCTGGTGCAGGTAGGGTTCTGGTCTTAAGACTTAAAGCGTGTGGAGAGCCTGCATTTTGTAAGGTTTCTGGTGTTATTGGAGTAGGACGAGGGAGTATTGAAAGTACGCTTTGGTTTTGTTTTGTACGGCGGTAAATACCTACCAGTAGCAGGTAACAGCATTATGCATTCTCTTGTCGCGGTTTTTTTAACGTTCTTTGCAAGTTGCGTTGTTTAAATATTGATGTTCCTGTGCTCTTGTCTTTTCTGGCCGCGTGCAAGATTCTATTCGGGCTGCGATCGCTAACATGATGCTAGCTGGCTTATAAATAGTGTATGACACCAACCAGAGTTTTGAAAAGTYTTCTTTGGTTTTGGAGTAGGTGACACCTTACTGAGGGGGCTGGCTCATCCGCTGTTGATAAAATCAGGGAAAGTTGCCTTGGTAGAGACTTGTGACGAAGGTTGCAAGGTTGTTCAGGATCATTTGGATACGAGTTTCAAATGCGAAGCCGCAGAGCAGGAATCGAAGAATGGTAGGAACAACATTGGAAATGGAGTCGGAATGCAATCGGGTGAGGAGAATGTTGCTGTACCGAAAGTGACGAATCTCTCTGGTGTCTTGGAATCTTTAATGAGGTATTGGGTCACTTTAATTGAGTTGTTATTTCATCGCTCATTCTTCTTAAGTCTGGCTTCGTTTTTCTCTCGTCATCTCTCTTCGAGAGCTTAAAAGGATTTGTATCTTTGTTTACCTCAGTACTCGTAGACTTTGAAGAGAACAGACAGCAGATGTGGATTTGTCGTGGAGGTTACTTTGGCATTCGATTTGGTTTGCTGCGCAGAATTCCTGCATGAGCTTGTTTTAAATATCCGTGTCATCTCGTAGAAGATGTGTTCATGGTTTGCATGGCCATTACGTCAATTTACAACTCGGAGTTTTTTCTTTTTCGTGTTATCAGTACTGTGGGTCGTGTTACTGCATGGTCGAGATCATTGAAGTACCAGTGGGCACTTCATGCTGCTTAATCATGGCAATTGCCAGCATTTTTCAAACTGCATCGCAAGCCCTTTTATGGAGTTTATTTAATGCGAGTTTGCTTTGGGCAGCTACTTACTGAAACCTTTTGATAATTCGCGCTTCTGTGCATGCGTACATTTTCACAGTTTTTCTTATAGAACATGTCAGATGAATCTTAACTTTCCAAATGCATATCGAATGGTATGCCCCCTGATCATTTGGATTTYTTTAGTGCTTCGTCCTTTCGCTGTTGGCTATACTAACGTATCGATCGTTCAGATATATGAAATGCGTGTTGGATGCTCTGCATTAAGCAAGCACTTGGTAGGAGCTCCGGTTCTCATATATGTATACATTGATGATAATTCTGATTTCTCCGTATGTGATCGTGCGCATACCAGCTTAGATTCCAGAGGAGATTTTATGGGTTCTTTGGATGGATTTTCTGCACCCAATCACTCAAGGGGTACCGAGTCCTCAATGTGCTTTGCAATGATGCAAGAAAAGATTCGAACTCAACAGTATCTTACGTGGCGCGTATTTGTGGTATGTTCAGCAATCGTTATTTTCTGAAACAGGAAACTCTTAATTCTTCAGTGTTATGTTGGAGTTCAACACTCGTCACAATTAATATGGAKGCTKTTAGATGTGATGAAAMATGCCAGTGTGTCTTCCATCAATGAGTGCGTGGCACCAGCTATTCGGTTCACTTTTTTCGAAAGTTTTTTGGGGCTTTGTGAGAAAGTGACGATGATCATTGTGGAATTTACAGATGAGTATTGTGAAGTTTCTGTGATTGATCATGGTTGGGTTAGTAGTTCTGAAAAACTCTTAGAGAATTCACCTTTCGAGACGTTCAATGGAATATCAGGCTAGAATAACCAGGGAAATATAATGCATGTAATTTGCAGTTTTACTTTTTGACGTTAGTGTSYMTGCTGATAATAGAGAATTGCCTTGTTAAGAGTATCGTGTGGTTTCTTTCTGTCTGCAGGGAGATTTTGAACGGATTTGTTCTAATGCCCTCCGGTGCAATCAGAAACGTAGTACTATATGGGCTGCGGCTGATGATCTTCTTCGTCGTGGCAAGAAGCACCTAGAGGAATACGAGGGCCGTGGAGAGAGCCTGGTTGCACTGAACAGAACTGGTGTATCACATGCCAGTGTGGATTCCAAATTTAGCGTGTCGGCAAATTCCGACTCTGAGAATCTGGAGGCTAGGATTCATCAGGATGATAAGTCTTTGGTTCCCAAAGATTTGAAGATGGCTATATCGAGCGCCGCTATTGATTCAGCTGAAAATATGCCTCCATCTTCAGAAGCTGCCTCACTTTGCAACGGTGCCTCAGTTGGAAAGGACACTAATTTGACACAGCGATCCAAAGTAGAGAATCGGGWAAATGAGATGTCTGGGAAGGTCACGCCTCTCCTTCATCCACTGCCAGATATAGGCTCGGTAGAAACATTAACGCATAAAGAAGCTCTGAAATCAGATCTTGGCAAAGAAGTGCGAATTGTAGAGAGTTGCCTYAGTTTTTCAGAAGGGTTACCTGTTACTATTCCATCAGCACTTGGACAAACAGATGAAGACGTTGATTTAGAAGGAGAGATGGATGTCAAGTCAGAGGATCAGCGCTTTGCTGCAGAAGGTGATGCCACAGAATCTTCAAGCTCATATGACTCGGCTGGAAGTGCAAGAGAAGGTGAAGTTGACTCCGACAGGATGCCGTCAATGTTCGAAGCTGAGTCAGTTTTACGTGATGGCAATGGAGCTGTCGGGCTTCTGGACGACGATGATGGACTTCCCACAAGTGAGAGGTATAGCGCGACCTTTGATAGTCTGTTTTTTTGAAAGTTTATGACAACAATCTGGTGTATTAGATGTCATTGTGTTATTGAATTCTGAGGGAAGATGATGTTTCTGTAAACAGAAGAAAGAAGGTATTAGATGCAGACTGGAGACTTTCCAGACGTGGCATTGAGTGGAGGTGTCATTGGTTGGAGCTACGAACACAGGCGATCCAGGCTATTAAGTGTGAGACTGTTTTCCGGGACGAGGCTGGAATTGGACGAGTCGTTTGAGTAGGTTTGGCATGTTCGTGTGAAGCCTTTTGTCATCCATTTGCGATGTGAACTAGAGTTTCTGAGAGCGAAACCGACCATGAGAAATTCGTTCTCTCGGAAAGATGGACCATAAGGATTATCTTTCAGCGTCGAGGGATTTCAAGAAAGGCTTCCGGCATCGGCTTTCAGTAACGTCGAGCTTGTATCGTGTAAACTAGGGTTTTCTGCGGTTTGTAGAAAATAACCAGTTTGTCACTGAGCTCCAAGGACTTGTCACTGAGTTTGAGGCTGCCAGCGGACTCTTGATTGCGAATATGAAACCTCGGAGCATGATCAAAAGTGTCTGCCCTCGCGTGAAAGCACTGCCAATTTGGTAAGTTCTCCCCGATCTGTACTCACAGATATTATACACTTTAAAAGAATAGTGTACTCAGTGCATATTCACTCTCAATTCTGTGGTTTCAGCATCGTTGGCGTATGTTCACGCGTTTGACGTTGAGTGGTTTTTAATCCTTCGACCGTGTGCAAGGAAGACGCGGAGAGAGAAGATGGCTTGCACACGGTGAACTTGTCCGGGGGAGTTTGTCGGTTCCTTTAGTTGAGGCACCCTAACACTGATGCTCTGCTACAAATTTTGCTGTCGTTTATCCTGATCTGAGTCAGGATTCTCAGAAAGCACAACCGCTATTCTTAGTCCACTGATCGAAGACTCRGCAGGCTGCATTTTTCAGTGGAATGTGGAATAGTTTCTGTCGGTAATGCTACTGCAATCGAATCTCCACCGACTCTCCGCTGAAACTCCTCCAAACAGTGGAGAAGCTCAAATTCGTTTATTCCGTATCAGAGCAATCTCTTGAGCCGTATCTTGTTGAATAATAAACTTCTGTCGAATACGTGATAAGTGCGTAACATATATGTGCTTTGGTTTCGTCCCTTTCCAAGCTCATCCCATCTCGCTGTGGGCTCTGCAGCTTGATGCTCCTTCCAGTTTGTTTGAAAGTGTGTGAGGGATTCTCTTGCTGCAAATTACATTGAACCTCTTTTTCTGGTCACTTGTACGTCAGTTATTCTGAAACGGAATCGAATCTTAAATTTGAGAGGCCGGAGCGTGCAACATGGCCATGATGACAGAGGTGAGCATCCTGAAGTTGTGTGCTTTTGAAAAGAATTTGTACTTTGCACACCGATGTCGTTTAAAGTGAGTAAAATGTCCAGCTGAGGTTTCAACCAATCCTATGACGTGTGTTTTGCAGTTGTTCTACGAGGGCTTGGAGCCAGCGTGGAGTTACAGTGCCTACTATGATTATACCGACCACAACCATCGTCATGAGTTGGATCCGCAGTWCACCCAAGATTATATGACGCGTGACATGAAACCGGTATCAGWTTTTTCTAAACTCGAAATTACAATGATGGAGACCTAGGTGTGTTCAAGCAGAGGGTTCTGAACATCTCATCCTTGCAATCTTACCTGTTGCTACTTGTTTTATGCAGCCCATCAAAATAAAATGCTGCAAAAATTGCGAAGATAGATTGAGAGAAACCCTGAGGAACATTCCAGGTGAGATTGAAGAGAACAGTATATTTATCTGGTGTTTATGGTTGATGGTGGATATTATCTGTGACTGTAAGCATCTTGACATGATTTTTGGGAGATGTATAGAGCTGTGGAGGGATGATTGAGGCAAAGAGACAAATCTTTTTAGGTTATAACTGTGTTTGAGTTTCTCTATACCAAAGTGGGAGGTTTGTAGACCACTAAAAGTGAGAAAGTGGGCGCCAATATCTAGCCAAGTCATACTCAATACTTGCTGATAAGTCCATCCAAATGTATGTATGTAGGAGTCATTGATAATAGAAATCAGTATAAGAGACAACATCATGTCCCTACCGATTTATTGTTAGTTGCCACGGGTTGCCATTTGCCCCGTCCAGATTGAGTACACCAGATCGTTTTTTTAACTGTTGGCTTCAAATCTAAATTGGTTGCAGGCGTGGACAGTGTAGTAAGTGCATACAACAAGAAACTAGTTGTGACAGGAAGCGCCGATGACAACACCATCCACAATGCCTTGAAGCACATTTGGAAGCGCCATCATCACTATTTGCCGCAAAAGCTTCACAATCCGTTTCGGTTATTGTTCCCAAGGCACTCGTGCAGCCTTTACACACCCTCTTGGAACCACGCATCGTTTGCAGCAGGTCCTCACACGAGTCGTGATCACAACTACAACGACCATGACGACACGAATAGTTCTAAGTATGGTCATGGCTATGGCCAAGCTCCAAAACACCACTACAAAACAGGTTCTCTCTGACAAATCTTGTTTGATTCTCGTCGGTCTTCTCACCACAACCACTCGGGATATACACACTATTGACTAGCTGTTGCTAGAAATGCAGACCCACTTTGATTAGCCCCTTAGTCCTTGAGAGTTGAAATTGAAAGTCTACTGTGAAAGCTCATAGCCGATTTTAGTAACTTTCAGTACATATTTCTATTTAAAATAATGTTGGGCATGGTTTCTTGTTTCTATTGATACATTTTGTTACTTTGTTTTGTGAAACTTCCGAAATGATCCTCTATACATATGGAAGTGGCCACTTATTACAATAAGCATTTAGTTAGAATTCCGTTCACGCTCATTGACTTGCATCAGACTGCAAGACATGAGTGTGGAGATTTGTGTTGTTTCTTTTTTTAAAATATTTCAAGATTTCGAACAAGCATTATGAGACCGCAGTAATCGTGGATGCAATTATGAGATTGCAGTTGTTCGTCCTTCTCTTTTAGATGCTGTGCTGTAGTCTACATGAAGTTGTTCATGTTACACTCGAAGGTACATTCGTAACACACAATTGGTGTGTTATATCACTTATATGCGTGGCCTAAAATTTCAAGTCAGAACCATTGGTTAACATGTCAAATCCTTGCGGTGGGTGTACATTATTGGTTTCTCTTTAATGCAGTGGGGACTCCCTCTCTTTAATGCAGTGGCCCCCCCCCCCAAAAAAAAAATGATTGTGCATCAACCTATAATCGCCATTGATTACTCTTTTTGATTGATTTGAACTCCTAGAGGACCATTTGTTCCTTTGGGTACAAGGGGCATTTTAGGGAGGCATGTACAGTCCCAATTTTTGTCTCAATTTTTGAAACTTCTTTTGAAGGTAGAAAAAATAATTAGCTTCATGGGAATATAATTCTTTTTTTCAATTGGTGCCTGGGAACAAAACTTATGCCCAAATCAACTCAAAACACGGAAGAGGGGGCAACAAATAAAAATTTCAAAAATTTCAATTTTTTCTTCAAATTATTTTTTCTCATAGATTATATTTTTGTCTACTTGGAAAGCTTGATTCATTCCATTTGGATTTGTTATGAGAAAATTATGGACAACCCTGTTTTAGGCAATCTAAGCATCTTATTGAAACAATAACTTATAAAATTATTTACGAATGCAATTTTTACAATTTTAAGAAAAAAAAAAAGCTCCACATAGTTCAGTTTGTTTGCTAGAGCAATCTCATCATTGGGATTAGCTCATTTTAATTCCACCTTAGAGATATTAATAATTTAGATTTTCCTTCTATTTTGTACCTACTCCTATTTATAACATTTTAAAGAATAAGAGAGACTACTGTATGCAGAAATATTTGATTCTCAAAAGAGTATATCTACCTTCACAATCAAAAAGATGTAGAACTAGGGACTTCTCCTCAGACGATGAAACATCCTGTAGCACCAAATAGTTTTTTTCAGTGCATGACAACCCTGTGAAATTTTAGCTGCTGTATGATCCTGGACTCTGACAGTTTCCATTTTTTTTTTTTCCATTTGTGCGCAGGAAGTTGGAAACGTATCTTTTGTTGTAGAGAATGGCGCTGGTGCTTTCTGTGAAGAACCGAAAGAAATTTCTAGAATTATTGCAGACTGGTTTGATGAGAAGTCTGACGTGCTTAGAAAGATGACAGAGAAGTGCAGAAAGTTAGCACAGCCTGATGCTGTTTTCAAAATAGTGCACGATCTAGATGACATGGTGCGTAATAAGCACAGTTATCTTGAACATTTGACTGTCAAGTACAGGGGCCTGATTTAAGTTTTTTTTTTGCTTTTGAATCCATCCATCCATGGGGTAGTGCACCTAATTCCAGGTCATGAGCATGGCAAATTCCATCGATTTGTCACTCTACATGGTTAGTACTGAGTATCCATTGCTCGTAGCGGCGGTGGTTAAAACCACGCTTTGCATCTGGATTTTTCCGTTGGTGTTAACAAGGTTGTTTGCTTACGGTGCTGAAACTCTTATCAGGTATTTTGGAATACTCAATGTGGAGACAATCAAGCTGCAGGTCTCTGAGAGCGGTGAGACTGTTTCATGTTGCTGCACATTCTCAATACCATCTCCACTCTTGAAACTTGAAACTTTGATGCACAAGTAGTCTAGGTAAGTCCTGTTTAACACTTCAAATTGGGAAATCCTGCCTTGTATTTTTTGTATGTTTGTGCCGGTGTACGCAAAAGTTTTGTGTCCTCTGGATGACAGAGAATGAAACCGTGTAGGATAGAATCACAACTTTTCATCCTCAATATTGGGAGTTCATCCTCAATATTGGGAGTTCATCCTCAATATTGGGAGTTCATCCTCAATATTGGGAGTCGAAAGGGAAGATCTTTCCTAGTACTTTGACTTCTAATGAGTATATTTGGCTTTTCAAAGTTGATGATATCACACTTTCTAAAAAATGCATGATTTCCACGGCCACCGGTCCATCCTTCAGGGGTTGAATTGTGAGGATACTATTGGGTTCATGCGTGAAGCACCTTGGAATTTGATGGAATGACCCATGTGCAAGGCCTCATCCTAAGACGCTCGGGGCCTTGTGGAAATCATCATTTCTAAAACCGTGGGAACAATTGGTATAAAAAAAACTTTGAAAAAAACTCATAGAAGATCTCTGTATAAGATCTCCCCTTTCCATACAAAATTCCAAGGATGAATAGTTGCACTTTCTATCCTACATGAAAAGATACTTTGTCATCCATTGGACATGAAAAGATACTTTGTCATCCATTGGACATGAAACGTCCGTTGCGTCCTTTCTTGGGTTAAAGAAGAACTAATGATAATAGTTCATTTAAAAATTAGAGTAAAAATTGTAATTTAAGGTTATTTTTTTAATTTTAGGCATAATATCAGTGTTTAAAGAATGATAATTGTATTTTTCTTTGGAGAATCGTTGTATCTTTTGTGAAATTTTCAAAGTGAAGACTTGCAAAAACCGCTCAAACCCTTAAACCCTAAGTACCCAAGCCTTGCTAAGCATGTTTTTCCTATGGAAAAGGAGGATGGCTTATAGTTATTTTCAATGAAGAAAACTATTTTGATTTTCAAAATCTAACCATATAGATTCTTACAGAGCTTGCTTATTAGTATGAATTCTAGTTTTGAGTGTGAAATTGCTTGAGTTGTAAGATTATAACAAGAAAAATGTATGTATCCTATTTTTAGTATGTTGCCCCTCCCAACAATATTTGAGAAATTTGCTCATAAGAAATTTTTGGGATTGGTGGTAACATAAATAAGTAGAAAGTAGGTTAGCACACTAAAATGCACTTCCAAAAACCTTAAGTTCAAATGAAGATTCCCAGGTGGAGTCAGCTTTTGAGTTTGCACGACTTTGCCGCAAACTTGATTACCACAATTTCGTGTTTTCCATGAAAGCAAGCAATCCCGTCGTAATGGTTCAAGCATATAGGCTTTTAGTGTCTGAAATGTATGCGAACAAYTGGGACTACCCTTTACATCTTGGTGTTACTGAGGCCGGAGAAGGAGAAGATGGTCGTATGAAGTCAGCAATTGGTATTGGAGCCCTTCTCCAGGTCTTTTTTCCAAACCAAMWCTTCTGGTGGCACTCCCGCATGCTTGCTGGAGTTCTTCAGTTCCAACAAGTCATCACCTTAAGTTTTAAGCTCCCTTCAAGCGAGTTAATTTTTTACGCTCGTCTTAACTGGTCTTCAGTTTAATCATATTCGCTCTTTCATTATTTGCTGACACATATTTATCTTGCAGGATGGTCTTGGTGACACTATTCGTGTTTCGTTGACGGAAGCTCCTGAGAAGGAGATCGATCCTTGCAGAAAGCTCGCAAGTTTGGGCTTGAAGATCTCTGCAGAGCAGAAAGGAGTGGTAAAGTCAACATTATATCATGTCATGTGTCTGAGAATTTGAATGAACGCAGTTCCTCTAAGGTCTATAATGTTTATTTCTATCTTGCCTTTACATTTTCGCTTTCATGATTAAGTTATTCTCAATTCTGAGATATCTGTGCTCGAATTTATATGTCAGCCTGATTAATTTCTTGTGCTTGTCTCATCAATTGTATGGAAATCTCTATATTGTGGTCAAGGCAGTGACGTTTAATTGCTGATTGTCTATTTGGATGCTTTTCAGTCTGAGTTCCAAGAAAAGCACCGAAGGTACTTCGACTTTCAGAGGCGGACTGGMCAACTTCCACTCCAGAAAGAGGTGAGTCAGAACCTTGTGGAGGCAAAAGATGCGCTGATTAGTAGTGACCAGAGGTGGTGAATGCAGTTGCCACATTCTTAAAAGGTCTTAAAGGCSGTATGTTTCATATTTGCCTCATGATATGTATTCTTAGTAGAAGACTTTGGCCCTAAGTATATGCGTCAAAGTTGTTTATCCTTGGATTGTATTAAAAAACTGAAAATCGAAAGAAGACGWCTATTTCTGTTCACCAGTAATGTAATGGTCTGTCGTTATGCAGGGGGAGTTCGTAGACTACAGGAACGTGCTGCACCGTGATGGTTCTGTTTTGATGTCTGTTACATTGGACCAGTTGAAGGTAATTTTCTTTCTCGGAGGTTCATCGTCCARTGTATTGTCATGCGGATATTTATGAAGTGTGTAGCGTGTGAAGTTCGACGATGATGAAAAGGGATTAACTCATGGTGACTTTATTTGTTTGTGTGTGTGGGTTGTTGAAATTTTCGGTTGATCTCCTTCATTTGCTTTGCGTTGTTTATAAGCTGGTCCATTAAAGATCTCAATCTGTGAATTCCTTAGCCTTGCTGTTATCCCCCTTGTACAGAATCCAGAAACACTATACAGAAATCTAGCCACGAAGATGATCATCGGTATGCCTTACAAGGTAAGTTCGCGAGACAAGCATTAATTATGATCATGTGGTCTATTCTTTTGCCAGTCGCGTGAGGTGTGTAACAAACTTACTTGCTCGAGAGTTTTTTCGACGTCGGGATTGAACAATATAGGTTGATAAACTATTCTTCAATTTTTGAAACATCGAATTTGATGAGATTGTGTATGGGGACAGTGTGTTCTTTTAAAGGATGAAAGTGCGTTTTGAGTAGTCCYATCGTTCGGTGTGCAGGATTTGGCTACAGTGGACACGATACTCTTGAATAAACTTCCAGCTGTTGGAGACAGGGCATCGGTCAGTGCACATCTATTAGGACCTTTATTCTTCTTCAGCTGACWATGAACCTTTGAGCTATCTGATGAKGATTCGTTGATATGCACTTATACACTCTAATTTGTTGGATGGTCTGCCTCTGATGCAGAGACTTGCGGTGAAGAGACTAACAGACGTTGGCATAGGAGTGCTGACTCCT